>RCUC01140685.1:0-85802 GCA_003697995.1 Taxidea taxus jeffersonii | reverse complement strand
TTTAGTGCCATTGTATTGCCTGTATGGTGATTGTTACTGTATAATGTCTCTGTTCCTTTCTGGTAATACTTTTAGGGTCTCTCTTTGCTTAGAGGACCCCTTTCAATATTTCCTGTAGAGCTGGTTTGGTGTTTACAAACTCTTTCAGTTTTTGTTTGTCCTGGAAGCTTTTAATCTCTCCTTCTATTTTCAATGATAACCTAGCTGGATAAAGTATCCTTGGCTGCATGTTTTTCTAGTTTAGTGCTCTGAATATATCATGCCAGTTCTTTCTGGCCTGCCAGGTCTCTGTGGATAAGTCTCCTGCCAATCTAATATTTTTACCATTGTACGTTACAGACTTCTTGTCCCGTGCTGCTTTCAGGATTTTCTCTTTGTCGCTAAGACTTGTAAATTTTACTATTAGATGGCGGGGTGTGGGTCGGTTCCTACTGATTTTGAGAGGTGTTCTCTGCGCCTCCTGGATTTTGATGCTTGTTCCCCTTGCTATATTAAGGAAATTCTCTACAATAATCCTCTCCAGTATACCTTCTGTTCCTATTTCTCTTTCTTCTTCTTCTGGAATCCCAATTATTCTAATGTTGTTTCGTCTTATGGCATCACTTATCTCTCGAATTCTCCCCTCGTGGTCCAGTAGTTGTTTGTCTCTCTTTTGGTCAGCTTCTTTATTCTCGGCCATTTGGTCTTCTATATCCCTAATTCTTTCTTCTGCCTCATTTATCCTAGCAGTAAGAGCCTCCATTTTTGATGCACCTCATTAATAGTTTTTTTTATTTCAACTTGATTAGACTTTAGTTCTTTTATTTCTCCAGAAAGGGTTTTTATTCCTCCTGACAGGGTTTCTCTAATATCTTCCATGCCTTTTTCGAGCCCGGCTAGAACCTTGAGAATCGTCATCCTGAATTCCAGATCTGACATATTACCAATGTCTGTATTGATTAGGTCCCTAGCCTTCGGTCCTGTCTCCTGCTCTTTTTTTTGTGGTGAGTTTTTCCGCCTTGTCATTTTGTCCAGATAAGAATCTGCTGTTCTCCTTGTTAAGTGAACTTGGTCTTGGCTGTATTTCTTTGATCTTCTGGGGAGGGGTCTGTTGTAGTGATTCTCAGGTGTCTTTGCCCCAGGCGGAGTTGCACCGCCCTTACCAGGGGCCGGGCTAAGTAATCCTCTCAGGTTTGCTTTCAGGAGCTTTTATTCCCTGAATGCGCTTTCTGTAGAGTTCCGGAGGACGGGAATGACAATGGCGGCCTCCCAATCTCCGGTTCAGAGGAGCCGAGAGCTAGGGGCCCCAGTCTTCAGTGCGCCTTCAGAGAAAAGCGTTTAATCCCTCCAGTCTCCCTAGCCCACGTTTGCGCCGGAGACCGCGCGCGCTCGCCCGCTGACACCGCGCGCCCGCAGACACCACGCGCCCGCAGACCGCACGCGCCCGCAGACCACGCTCAGAGAAAATCGTGGGTAAGCAGTCCCGTCTCACTGGCTTCTGGGAGTGCTCCGAGCTCACCCAGCCTGTGTCCAAGCGTCTCTGTCTCTGGCAGAGTCCTACCTGGAGTCTCCGGACCCCGTAGATCCCTGAGCTCTCCCGGGTCGGAGTCTCCCCGGATCTTGTGGGGACCCCTCGCACAGAGCACCGGTCCGTGTCACAGACCACTGGGAAATCTCGGCTCTGTCTCCGCAGCCGGCTTCCCCGCTCTAATACCTGTGAGCTCTGCGACACTCAGACACCCCGATCCTTCTGTGACCCCGTGGGACCTGAGTCCACGTTGTCCCCGTGAGGTCTTCACCCCAGTTTAGCCTCTGGAGTGATGTCCCTCCGTGGAGCCGACTTTTAAAAGTTCTGATTTTGTGCTCCGCCGCTTGCCGGGAGCCGGCCCCTCCCCCTGGGGTCTATCTTCCCGTCGCGTTGGATTCACTTCTCCGCTGGTCCTACCTTTCAGAAAGTGGTCGATTTTCTGTTTCTAGAATTGTTGTTTTTCTTCTCTTCGATCTCCTGTTGGATTTGTAGGTGTTCGGAATGGTTTGATAGGCTATCTAGCTGATCTCCTGCTGGCTGATGTCGTCTCAGCCTCCTACTTCTCTCATATCATCCCTTTCTAGTACAACATCTAAGACATGATTTTAGATGTGTCCTCTTCAAAACATGTCTTTCTCAACTTTCAGTTATAAAATATCTCCATATTTAAAATGAAGCTATTATAACAATTTCCTAAATTGTAGGAAAGTTTGATATTTTGTCTTCTGTACAAATGCTATCTTTCTATACATGCATTCTGCCTCCCTGGTACCTTGAAGAGAAAGAAATTACTGTCTTCTAAAGAGAATATCCTCTGACTACTGTGTTTATGTAATTACAGCCTTCTAAATAAAACCTTATAGATGAAAGAAGACATCATTTATTTGAAGTTTCAAGATCAATATCAAAGAAGGACACAAATGTAGATGCCAAATATAGTAGAGGAAATATAATAGTAAAAAATAAAACAACTTGAAAAATTATACATAAGCATAGAATGGGACATTCAATATTTTGACAAAAAGTTATTTTCAAAATGAATGCTATCATTTCAGCACTACTACTGTTCAAAATACATTCACTATGAGCTTATGAGATTATTGAGATTTTATGAATTATGAGACTTATGAAAAAGCTTATGAACTCTCCTGGTATCAGAACAAGCCCCTAATGTGTGAAGAGGTACCTCTGAGAGGTTATATTTGTAGAAGTGTTGAGATGGGATTGTAGAATGTTGTAACTTGAGCTGCTAAGGTAGAGGAGCTCATTTAACTTTTAGTTGTAAAGTTTCATGGATTCTATGGTTCTATCAGATAACAAGACCAATTTTTAGCAAAAGCTATTTTATAGGTCACCATTTTCTCCAAAATTAGTGAAGGAAAAAAATAATTCGCACATTATTGTAGAATTGTAGAATCGCACATATGTAGGAAAACATCAAGGAGGAAAAACTAAAAATGACACATGATACAAGATTCTACTAATAGGAAAAGAAGTCTTCAAAGTAGATAATTTGTGGAAAACAATTTTCTTTGAATTGGGAGAAGGCAAATATTCCCTGGAGATATTTTGATGAAGACACTATTACTTAAAAACTAATTTGGGGCTATTAGAGATATGGCCAGTATCTCCTCTTAGCAGTAGTTTGTTCCCTTAAAATTTTAAACAGTTCTCTGGTTACTTTAGTCAGGCATAGAAGACTGAAATCACAAATGGAGTGAAAAGTAGGCAAGGAAATGTAACACTATTATATAAAAATATAAAATCATAACAGATCACAAAATTTAATATTGTTATTCTTGTAATTTTATATTAAAGGGAATGCTGAGATGCCAAGATGTCTAATAGTATGCTACTAAATAATTCTAAATTATCTAAATTACTTAATATCTAACCTAGCTGATTAGTTGAGTGAAATATCTCTACATAGTTTACAACTTTTAAATTCTTCTCATAGACTTTGATAAATATAATTACAACCAATTACTGTATCTGTAATTTACTTTTAAATAAAGTGTCATATTATATATGTCTTATTTTAGGTTACTTTATGGGGCACTTATCCTAAAATTAATTACTAATCCCTATTAATAATTAATGCATATTCCAAGAATTGTTATTTAGCATTAATATGGAAAAGCAATACTCCAGAAGTGTTCATTACAAATTGATTCAGAATTGTTCACCTTCCCAAAATATATAATTACACTTATAATAGAAACTATCTCACTTTGGGGAAAATTAGGCACTAAATGTATATTAGAAACACACTCTTATTGGTGAAATTACTTATATTTAAGATATGTGCCATGGTTAAAATCTTAAAGATATACTCCCTTGATAAACAGGGTGTAAAACTGGTGAGTACTCCACTATTCCTTTTTTAGAATGTGCCTGAGGCATGATACTGTGTCTAGATAAAATTTCAAAAGATTTGCTTTTCCTGATGTGGAACATAAAGTTGAATGAATCCTTTATATGAGTGGTTCTTAACCTTGGGTAATTTTGCCTCCCAGGAGACATTTGGCAATAACAGGAAATTTGGGGTTGTCAAGTTTGGAGGCAAGGAGAAGGCAAATATTAACTGGCACCTAGTGGTAGAGGTTAAGGATGTTGCTAAACACCCTACCATGTCCATTTCAGCCTCCCACAATGAATAATTACCTATTATAAACTTTATAATAAAAGATATTATCAGAGTACATACAAGGTCAATGATTTGGAACTTATTTTCTGCCTTTAACCATGGATCTTGTCTCTCTTCAAGATTGCTAATAAATACCTTTCAATACCATTTTACGACCAAAAGTATGCCTATAATTAAATAATTCACAACAACCACTATCAGAATGTTTAGAAACTAGAACTCATATACTCATGTGGGAATATGAACATGTGCTAGGAAGAATTTAAGAAGTTCAAAGAATAATTGATTAGCCACACATCAGAACAACCCAATGCCCTCAATGCATATCCAGAAAAGATGGAATGATACGATAAAAATTCTACCTCTAGTAAAGGGAGAGAGCTATAAATGCACCTTTCCTCTATAGCAGATTAGCTTACACAGAGTTGGAAAACTTGTACATGGATGAACTTACATCCCAGTTTATTTAGAACAGCACTAGTTCATATTTACTTAATTTATTTAATTATCAAAAACACTCTTAAGTCTCAACAGTGGCTCAGCTTGGACAAAACTTATGTAGTCCCCCCATCAGGTATGATTGAACTAGATGTTCAGGGCATCTATCTTTGAGTAAGCATATGAATAACTAAATCATTGTGAATGGGGAATAGTACAATAAAATCTCTTCTGAGAAGGAGAAAGGGAAAGACAAGATTTCTACAAGTGAAACTTTAATGTATAGACAGAAACCTAAATGTTTAAACCAAATATATATATGAAAGATTGTAATCTTTTAAAGATATGATATGAATTATATCTAGATTTAAATGTATGTTACTGGGTCATACAATATTTGGAAGAAAATAAAAACCTCTAGGTAAAGAATATGCTATATTTAATGATAATTAAAAAAATATTGTACTTATATTTTATAGAGTAAGCTTTAAATTCTCTCATTTTTATTACCTAAAAGGAAGTACTACTGTAGTACTTCTAGACTATACTTTAGTAACATCCAGGTAATAGGTATTCTTTTTTGTTTTTAATTTTAAGGTATTCTTTTTTAATTCAAGAAGAATATTATGCTTAAATAGTATTACTGCATCTTACAGCCCAGTACAGGCCTCTCTGAATAAACTATATTTGTCTCTAGAGGTGAAAGCCTCAGAAGGTACTCATAATTAGTCTTAGAAATATGCTATTATACACATAAACACACAAAAATCAATACTGCACATAAAAACAGAAAAGGTGAAAAAACACAGCACAAAAAGGTTTGAACATACTTAACCATATATATACACAGATTTCTATCCCTGCACTGTGAAACCCTTGAGAAGAGATACTGCATTTTTATTTTTCATATTTATGTATTTATACAGTCATTGATTTTAATAAATGTAAGCATTTTTCCACAAATTGTTTAAAAGAGACAGTCGTTACCTGACTACAATGTGTTAGTAGATATTTCATAATATTACACTTAAGAGCATAGACTTTAAATCCAGATAATGGAATTGAAGTCGAATTTTATAAGAGATACCACCTCATGTGATAATTATTGAGTATTGTTAGTGCTTGTAAAATGTTTCAACAGATGCATGCAACATAGTGTTTATAAGTATTATTATTATTATTACTGTTTTTATTATTGTTATTATTGGCATTAAAGACCTAGACTTCAATTTGTTCTTTGGATAATGGAGGCAAGAGACAAACAGATAAATCTATTAGGATGAATTAGAAGAATTTCAGAGCTATAAATATTTCTATGTAGAACTCAGCAATAAATGTAGTGACAGTTGCTCAATAGATTCTACACTGCTAGCAATATAACTGACTTAAATCCATGAGCATGTTTTTCTATTGTTTGCCACATCATTCAAGTAATTCTATTAACCGAAGTAAAATATTTCTTACTAGAACCTTAAGATTTGAAGTTTCACTAGCACTTTGATTTTTTTAACCTCCTGCTAATAAAAAGAGGTCCTTTAGCTCCTTATTTTTATGACCATGGCTCAACAGAAATTTCTAAAATAGTGGACATGATGAAGTATTCAATTCTTAATAGTATCAAGGAGGTCTGGAAATTTTGCCTACTAATATATCTTGTAATATACATTTAAGAAAAATTACCTTTAAGAAGATGGTAGATTTCCCTTCTTTTTTTAAGGAACAATTCTGAATTGGCTCTCAGGTATAGCAACTTACTAGTGAGTAGCTCTTCTCAACAAATGGCAGCCCTAATTTTTTACCTACTTTTAAATGTATACTCTGAAATCTTGTAACTTTACATCTTCAAATGGAATAAAGTAATCTAAATTTTATTCTTGAATAGAGTGGTGAAACTTCACACAAAGGTTTCTGAAGAGGAAGAGGAAGAGGAACAAGAACAAGAAGAACAAGAAGAAGAATAGGAGGAGGGGGGAGGGAGAAAGGGGAGGAGAGGGAGGAGTAGAGGAAGAGGCAGGAGAGGAGGAGGAAGAGGAAGAAGCAGGAAGGGAAGAGGGAGGGGGAAGAGGGAAGCAGGGAACGGGAAAGCAATTAATGAAGATGCTTTGCTTACTATGGATCTTGAGCACCTAGAACAAGTCCTGGCCCATATAAGTAAGCAACTGCCACTAGTTGTAATTTTCTTTTTCCTTTTTTCTTTTAACTTAGAAACTAATTTCATAGGACATTGTCTCACTATTTGATGACAAACTTCTAATTCAGACTGGGCGATAGTAGTCAACCTCATTCATCCATTTATTCAAACTGAAAAATACTTATTGAGCAACAATAGTGCCCTTATTATGTACCATGCGTAGTATTAGGCAGTGAAAATGCAAGAAGAGCATTACTGGAGACTCAGTTACTACCTTAATTGGCCTTTGAGTATAGCATGGATGACATCACCATGAGCTCTTGACCATAAAAGTGGTGTCTACATCAAGTTCTCCAAGATCCAAGCAACATTGCATTACTACAAAGTTTGAGGAGGGGAGAGAGGGAAAGTTTATTAACATTTTTTATATTTTTGGAAAACAACTATTTTGATTAGGGTTTCTTCTGTTTGCCCATACTTTATCAAAAAGTCAGAAGCCTAATTAAATATTAGGAAAGTTATACAATGTTTAAGACATTTCTTCAACTTCTGTCTTCTGAGACCTTCATTTTGGTAACACATTTCTGTTTGTGATTCTATAGAATGTTATATAGTCAAAACACTGATAACATTTGCTAACCTCAAACCCAAGGATGTTCTGTGAATGTTATTACTTGGGTTATTTAGCCTCAGTAAGTCGCATTTTAGTGCTTAAAATAATGTTGATCTCACTACTACAAAGTGATTTCCATTCCCATAAGTACTTGTCCTGATAGAATTATACCACAGGGAGACTCATAATTGTTTGTCTCTCTGATGTAATTGCCATAAGAACTGCCATGCCTGGAACATTGAGAGGATAGCTTCAGAACATGCTGGCCTCAATGGGTAAAGGGTCTGGATAGTTAGTTATTTAGATACTCTTTACCACTCTATATTTTCACTCAGGATTGAAAATATGTAGAGGCCAGTAGAAGATGGGTAAAAATTGCCTGGCAAGCATTAGAGGGGGAAAAGAAAACCTAGTTCAAGATATTAATGTCAACTAAGTGTGTATGTAAGATAAATTTATTAAATGATTCTAAGAGAGGGTACTATAAAGTGACATGAGATGAAATCCATAGTGAGGATTAGAAATGCATACAGGATATACAAAAACAAAGGTTGCAGAAAAACAACAGAAATAAAAAATTGACTTGTCCTGAAAAAACAAACTCCCTATTAAAACCTTATAAACATTTTAAAACGTTGGTTGTATATTTTTCTGCAAAGAAAATCTCAATACAATTTCAAAAAGTACCAAATAATACAGGTCATGTACTTTGACCAACACAAATAAGTTAGCAATAATAATGAAAGAGAAAGAAAAAACAAAAATACAAAAAACTAGAAAATCTATTGAAATAATGTTCATGCCAACTATAGAAGATACAATAAAAATTGTTAAATATCTAAAAAATGTCTTAATATAATGAATATATATCTAAACTTATGGTTATTTAAATTTTTAGGGAAAATACTTTTAATCTATTTCAGTGCTACATGAGAGAATAAAATTGAATTAATCATCTATTTAGATATAACATAAGAGAAAAAAGTAGATTAGGAAATGGAAAATGAGTAGAATAATAAATATATATAAGACATAATCCCATTTAAAAAGAAAATAGGGAGAAGCCACATATGTGCTGAAATAAGAATGAGAAAAGTCACAATATATGCAGAATAAATTGAAAGAATCAAAGACTGCTTTGGAAAAATCATGCAAATAATTTTAAGCATAAGATGAAATATAAAAGTATAAATTTTAAAAATATCACTGTGTGATAGCAAACCTAAACAACTAAATACCTTAAAAACTGGTAAAAAGTCAAAGGCCTATAGTTAATAAAACTAACATTTATTGAATGCCAAACAATGCTAAGCCCTGACTAAAGAGATTTATAAAGCTTATAGACTTTGCTTCTGATAGAATTTCTATGAGGAAGTTGCATAAATTTTTCAAGTTGTAGTGAAGGAAGTAATATACAATATAACTTTTAAGGTGAGAAAAAAAGAAAGTTTTACCATTTATCTTATTGGCCAATCTAGCATCGATAACAAATCTGATAAAGACCAAAGTGTGAAAACTGCCAATTAATTAATTTAGCTGTAAAGTGCCAGTACAAAATACTGAAAGTATTAGCTCATTAAATTTAGTGTATTAATATATCTTACGTTTGATTATATAAGAGGTTTTTCTCTAGATTGCAATCTTATCTCAAAATTTGATTGGGGAAGGATCTTATTGAAAATCACTGGGTGTTGGCAGAATTCAGTTCTTTTGGGGCTGATGGCTGTTCAGTTTCTTGCTATCAGTCAAAGATCACATTCAGTTCCTTCCACAGGGGCCTCTACATAGAGTACTCTACATAACAATTGTTTTTTAAAAGCCAACAAGAACGAGGGTCTTCCAACAAGATGGGAATTACAATCTCATGAACCATAATCATGAAAGTGACATTCCATCACTTACGAAACATTCTGCTGGTCAGAAGCAAGTGGTAGGTCCTAAAAGAAGAGGGAATTGGAGAAGAATATAAATATGAGAAGATAAAGATCATGAGAGGGACATCTTATAGCTTCTCATTAAGTACTGGGTTAAAATATGAATATATGGAATATATGAGTATCAATTCTCCAAAAATTATAAATATTTTGGACTTAATACCAATTAAAATAATCTTCCCTTTCTTTCCTGGAAATTGACAAAAATATACTAAAGTCTGTCTGGAAGTTAAGCATGTAAGAAGAATTAAGATATAATCAGAATGAAAAAAATAGAGTAATAAAGGAACTGCTAGTTTCTTAATCGAATTTACTGATCAAAAACAAAACAAAAGAAGGTTTGTCCTAGAGAGAAAATAATTTATAATCAATCCCAAATATATTCTAGATTTTACTACTTAATTAAGATAACATCTAAATTAAATTCCAGTAACCAAAAGATTTATGTTGGAAATATGACAGAGAAACCAACTGTTAGAAGAAATTCTGGTTAAATAAGTTTATAATTCTGAAGTATAGAAAGACTTTTAAGTTGACCTAAAACAAGAAGACTTAAAGTAAAATGCTGAAAAAATAGATTCTATTAATTATATATATATATATATATATATATATTAATTCCATTAACAAAGCAAACTATTTAACAAACTAGGGACAAATGCTGGCAAGGCAGATGATAAACGAAATACCGATTTCTTTAAGTATCAATAGTTTCATTAAAAAAAAAGACAAGGAAAAACATGGAACGAACACAACGAGAGAGAACAAAAATTTGAAATATCTCTTAAAGATTCTGAAATCCAAACATAAGTCAAGACATGCAAATAACCAACCCCCTAAAAAACAGCTGAATATGAACAAGCCATTAAAATAAGCTGACATCCACTATATGCAAAGTAAAGCAAAAGTAAAAACCTCATATTATTCAAAATATACAATTTGCTATTCCTAACTTGTAATTAGATGATTTTTCCCACTGTTCCATACTTATCTCTATGTAGGGTCCAGAAAGCACCCAGGGAGCTACAAACAGATGTGAAATCCTATGCTTGGCAGCCAAATGAATCAATAAAAGGCAGGTTCACTGAATCCTTAAACTTGTATAATCTCACAGGAAGAAGTCAACAAGATTTCTGAAAGGAAACGCATGCCTCAAGTAATTGAACTGATATGGAACAATGTGTAAAAGTTTACAGATTTTTTTAAAAATTATAAATATAACTATAAAATTGCATTTTAAAATTTTTAATAATTTTATAAAATTATAAGAATCATATAAAATTATAAAATTATTTAAAAGTTTATTTTTAATAAATTATAACAATTTATGAATGTTTACAGATTTAAAATGTTTTTGAATCAAAAATATTATAAAAATGCATCGAGGGCATCATTTTACTTTCCAGCAATTGAGATGTTTTGTAATTTAAGGTCTTGATGACTCTGGAGGAACTACTTCTCCTAGGGTTAGCTAATTCTTAGGGTAGAAGACTGCCTGTGAGTATGACTTTCATATGCAACTAACCAATCCAGAACCTACACCCCAACCACCTATTCTACAGGACTCTCACACTCAGGGCCACAATCCCTCTGCCCTAATTACCCCACTTATTCAAACTAGCCAATCCTCAGTCTGCTTACTTTGCCCTACCCATGCCTTCCTATGGAAACTGCAACAAAGTTGCTGTCCAAATTTTTTCCTTGACCCTCCCTCACTACCTCTTAACTGACTTTTGTGTTTTCCCTATGTGGCCCCTCAGTGTGTGGGGTACCCCATTCTCTTGGAATCTGTGAGCATAGTATTCTCTTTTCAATGGCAGTTTTCTTCTGATGTGGTGGACATACCATACCTGGATAGCCAAAAAACCTACATTATATATTTTTTCAACTTTTTATTTAAATTCCAGTTAGTTAACATACAGTGTAATAATAGTTTCTGGTGTAGGATTTAGTGATTCATTACTTACATACAAAACCCAGTGCTTATCACAACTATTTATTTTTAATTGAGTATAGTTGACACGCAATGTTAATTAATTTCAGTTATACAACTTAGTGATTCAGCTTCTGTATGATTCAGCTATGCTCACCACAAGTATAACTACCATCTGTCACCACACAATGCCATTAAAACCTACATTTTACTTTTATTTTTTATTGAAGTATAATGAGCATATAGTTTATTAGTTTTAGGCATAAAACATAAAGATTCAACAATTCCACACATTACTCCACGCTCATAAGAAGAGCACTCTTAATCCTCATTATTTCACCCATTCCTCTCCCCTACCTCTCCTCTAGCAACCACCATTTTGTAAAACAAAGTGCTTCAGCAACAAACTACCTAGAGTAGAAAGCAGCAGATCTCTGGGACAGGCATAAAAATTATATAGATAAGATATTGAGTTGGAGTCAAGTAAAAAACAGGAAGGTGTGAAAGTGTGAATATAAAGAAGTCTCTTCAGGGATAAGTATGATATTTCTATTTAAAAATTTGAAAACAAATCGCAGGGAGGAAGAATATTTAGTACATGCTTTTAGGAAGAATGCTAACACAATTGTTATCACTACTAAGAAGACACTGAGATGAAAGGGCAGAAAGTTGAAAGAATAGGTCAGAAATATAATGTGTTTCAGAATATGGTATATTTTAAGTATAACTGTTATTAGAGTTTACATTAGTATGAATGAGAGTAATATTTTAAATAAGATTTTACCAGTACAGTTTTGAAATATAAGTATTTGAAACAATAGTTGTAATTGTTAATTGATTTAATCTGTAAATGTATATTGAGTACCCATTTCTTACATAACACCATTCTAAAACTAGGGATTTCAAATTTAAAAATTAAAATCTATCTTTAAGGTCCCAGATTCTATGATAGTGACAAGCAAATAATGCAAACATAAAAAATGCATGATAGACTATAAAGTACAGAAAGAGGAGATTTTGATCTTTTTTCATTTTTTAATTAACATATAATATATTATTTCCTTCAGAGGTACAAGTCTGTGAATCATGATTTTTTTAATTGAAATTGTGTACAAAGACAGATATATATATTTTAAAATATTGATTTATTTGAGAGAGAGAGAAAGTTCATGTGATTACCGGCAAGAGCAGAGGGAATGTTCAAGTACTCCCAACTGAGCACAAAGCCCAATTCAAGGCTTGATGTCACCATCCATGAGATCACAATGTAAGCCAATACCAAGAATCAAATGCTTAACTGACTGAACCACCCAGGCACTCAAAGGACAGCTATATTTTATGAAGCTATAGGCATACTTATAATAAATTTGATCTGAAGTTTATGTCATTATTTTCAATGAAAACAAATACATATGTCTATGTCATATATTTAAATATTATGTTGATATTTTAAGCATTTCTATACTTGAATTAGAATCCTTTAGTTTCTTATCAACTCATTTTTTACTTATGATTATTCGTTCATCTTAATACAAAGGCAAATTCACCCATTCATTTTTTCATTAATTTCACCCAGTTCATTCTTTCATCCAAAAAAAATTTATATACTATCTACTTTGTGGTGGTAGGCATTTGCAATGAAAAATTTTTTAAATGAATACAGTTATTGGAAAGTGATCTGAAATATTAGTAAGCATTACATATCATCATTCTAATCAGGTAAAAATAAGTTTTCTAATAAAGATATCAAAACTACAGTATAAAAAGAATGGAAGGGGTGCCTGGGTGGCTCAGTGGGTTAAAGCCTCTGCCTTCGGCTCAGGTCATGGTCCCAGGGTCCTGGGATCGAGCCCCACATCAGGCCCCCTGTTCAGCAGGGAACCTGCTCCCCTGCCCACCTGCCTCTCTACCTACTTGTGATCTCTGTCTGTCCAATAAATAAATAAAATCTTTTAAAAAATTTAAAAAAATAAAAAGAATGGGACTACTGATGTAAAAAGAAATAATACACAACAAAGAAGGAAAGAACATCCAATGGAAAAAGCTTTTTAAGTATTGCCACAGTTTCTTCAACAAATGATGTTGAAACAAACTGAACAGCAACATGCAAAAGAATGAAACTGGAACACTTTCTTACTTCATACACAAAAAATAAATTCCAAATGATGAACAACTTAGATGTGAGAGGGGGAATCATTAAAATTCTATAGGAGAACACAAGCAGTAATAGAAGCTTCTTACTAGATATGTCTCCTCAGGCAAAGGAAACAAAAGCAAAAATGAACTTCTGGGACTTCATCAACATAAAAAGTTTCTGCACATTGAAGAAAACAATCAATGAAACTAAAAGGCAACCTTTGGAATGGGAGAAGATATTTGTAAATAACAAAACTGATAAAAGGTTAGCATCCAAAATCTATAAAGAACTTCATGAGAGAGATAGTGCACAAGCACAAATAAAGATAGAGGCAGAGGGAGAGATTGTGGAGCCTGATGCAGGGCTCAATCTCACCATCCATGAGATCATGACTTTAAATGAAAACAAGAGTCTGATGCTTAACCAGCTGAGCCATCCAGATACCCCACTGTGCCTCAGTTTTGGAATGAAAACATAAAATTAGTGGTGGTCAGGTATATGATATTGAAAAGATTATAGTTTTGGGGTTTTAATCAATGAAATACAATCCTGGCTGGCTCAGTCAGTAGAGCATATAACTCTTGATCTTGGGGTCATGAATTTGAGCCCCACATTGAGGGTAAAGATTACTTAAAAATAATAAAAAAGAACACCAACTTATGTATGAAGTAAATATTCTTTTTAAAATACAATTAAGAGGGCTCCTGGGTGGTTTAGTCAGTTAAGCATCTGGCTTCAGCTCAGGTTATGATCCCGTGGTCCTAGGATCGAGCCTCGCATTGGGCTCCTTTCTCATCAGGGAGCCTGTTTCTCCCTCTCCCACTACCCCTGCTGTGTTCCCTCTTTCATTGTCTCTCTCTCTGTCAAATAAATAAATACAATATTTAAATAAATAAATAAAAATAAAAATACAATTAAGAAAATATATTTATTATAAGGATATGAAAAATACAAGGTAGTCCCACTATAGAAGGATATAAGTAATAGGAGCAAAACAACAATTTCTAAGGAACACCACAGTATTAGCTCCATAATAAATTACTTTCTGTAAATTCGTATTTAAATTCTAGGAGAAAACTGCATTTGCATAACTTGGGCCAAATATTCACCTCACACTCAGAAGAAGATTGATATGGTAGTTCTGATCAAAACAGGTAAACCTGAAGGAGTGTTAAGAAATGGAATGTGGTAAACTCACCTATCTCTTTTATCTTTTAGATAAGTTACACTGCATTTTTGCTAGTCCAGTAGTAAACCAAATTGATGTCAATTTTATTATTTAAAAATTTTATTTATTTATTTGACAGAGAGAGAGACAGAGAGAGATCACAAGTGGACAGAGAGGCAGGCAAAGAGAGAGGAGGAAGCAGGCTCCCTGCTGAGCAAAGAGCCCAATGCTGGGCTTGATCCCTGAACCCTGGGATCCTGACCTGAGCCGAAGGCAGAGGCTTTAACCCACTGAGCTACCCAGGCACCCCTGATATCACTTTTAAACCTAATTCTGTTTGTCATTCTTTCTAATCTTTGAAACTTGGACTACATATACAGTCTTTCAGATGGGCATCAGGTTTAACAAACAAAACTTTTTTTTTTTTTTAAGAGGGAATTAATAATTGCCCAACAAAAATTAACTTGCTATTACTAAAAGGGAGTGCTGAGTGGAAAATTGGGAAACAACGATTGAAATTCAGGAGAGATAACTGGTTTGCTGGGAAAAAAGTAGGGCATTTATGTCAGTTCAGAAAGGATTTGCAGCATGTCTCTTCCACATGAACCAAGAAACTAAATGGTATAATGTCTAGCATTTACAGAGTGAATCATTCTCTGTGAGTCTCTCTAATCATTTGGAAAGTTTTTCTGTATTCAACCACCTGTTCAACTAATATATGGAATCTCTCCAAGGCATCTTCTCTATTAAAATGATTAAATTAATTTATAGAAATATCATGACAAATTGCTAACTAGGCCAATCCTAAAATATCTGAATATCAATGCATTAATCTGCAAGTCAGAATATATGTATTATATAAATCACAATCCTAGTTTCCAAGGATTCCTTCCTTCAATATGTATTCCATCCAGTACATGTATTGCATCCAGATTAGCAGTACTCTTTCCTGACTGGGTCCAAGAGTCAAGTTTAAGACATTTCTTGAGAACTTAAAATGTAACTGTTAGATATTCTGCTAAGGACCCACTCCCTGTGACTGTGCATTACACAAAATTGTAAAATAATCATGTTATGGCTTTAACTGTTTCTAATATAAGTAGGTTATCTTACTGGTTATCTCATTACATTTTAACCTTAGGAGAACTATATGTGAGAGAGAGTTCAAACAATTTAGTTCTTAATTAGTATTTTAGAAAACATTGAAGAAGGTAAATTCTTTGACAAAGTAGGTCATCATATGAACTTCCAAATCCCACCATGTTTATTTATGAATAAGGGAGTAACAGCAATGAATCATAATGAAAAGACAGACATGGAGTTATTTTTCCCAAATAAGTTTTTATTTTCCAAAATGAAATTAAATGAACAGGGGATTCATATGGACCAGTAATTTAAATTCCATGGTCTTCTAAGTCCAATTGTCCTAGTAGTTTTATCTGAAGATTGATTAGAAGTTAGGCATTTTTTTTTTTTTTATTTTAGCTAGAGAGAAATTTCTTAAATTTATCAGACAATGTGAGTTATGATCACTACTTTGGGCTTTCTGCAGAACTACAAAAATCCTAGTCCAAAAACTACAATTTTCTTGGAAAGAAAAAGCACTTTAATCATCTACCTGCTGATCAACACAAAGATATCAATAAGGAATCCAGCAAGCAGTGTTGCAAGTAAAATGCTGAGTGTTTTCTTAAGAATTGAGAAAGAGGGGCACCTGGGTGGCTCAGTGGGTTAAAGCCTCTGCCTTCAGCTCAGGTCATGATCCCAGGGTCCTGGGATCGAGCCCCGCATCCGACTCTCTGCTCAGCAGGGAGCCTGCTTCCCTTCCTCTCTCTCTGCTAGCCTCTCTGCCTACTTGTGATCTCTCTCTGTCAAATAAATAAATGAAATCTTTAAAAAAAAAAGAATTGAGAAAGAAAAAAATATACTTCACCAATAATATTTTCTTTAACTCTTTAAGAATCAAAATCAGGATTGTGAATACTAATCCTAATTAATTATCAAATTTCTCATAATTTTATACAATTTGATAAGGTACTGGTAGGCAAAGAGGTACCAATCAGTCAGATCTGGAGTTAAATATTTTACACTTTACTAGATTGAAAATAATCTTGCTTCATTACACCTAACAGTGGTCAAAGACCTACTGAGAGAACTCAGTGAAAGAATATAGTGAAGTACCCTATCACAGCTCCTGGTATGTAGTAAGTCTTTAAAAGCACAGCCATTAACAATAAGATATTCATGAACTATCATAGCAAGAACACAAAAATCTATACAAAATGAATTATATTTCTGGTAATGACAAACTAAAGCAAAACCAGTTTTAGATGATGCTTTTTTTCCCCCTTCTATTTTTGAAGCCAATAAGGCTTAAGAATGAAAAGACTAGCATGGAATTAGAGGTAAAATTAACACCAAAGTATTAAATTCACCGAAAAATAAGGCTTGTAAATATGCATATCATGTTAAATGATGTTATCATGTCCCATGATAAAGGGAAATGTTATATTATCTACCAGTAACTAGCCTTGTTTCTGCAACCACACAATATATTGAAGTACAACAATTCTAGAACAACAACAAAAAAACATAAACAAAAAGTTTATACCCACAGGCCGGGTGTAAATGAAGCTGGACCTGGATGAGCTTCTGTCTTACCTCTTCTAATGGCATTGTCGTCAGGCTTTCCTTAATTGTTTATATTGTTATGTAGATTATTGTTATGTAAATTATACTAGAAGATCCTATGTGATTTTTAATCATGTGAGATTTATTTTTTTTAAAGATTTTATTTATTTATTTGACAGACAGAGATCACAAGTAGGCAGAGAGGCAGGCAGAGAGAGAGGAGGAAGCAGGCTCCCTGCCAAGCAGAGTCGGATGCAGGGCTGGATCCCGGGACCCTGAGATCATGACCTGAGACCAAGGCAGACACTTAACCCACTGAGCCACCCAGGTGCCCCATCATGTGAGATTTAATACATTACATAGGAACTTTTCATGGTGGAGGATACAGAACTTTAATGTACAAGCTTCCAAGTAATATGATACCCTAAAAACCTGGGTTTTGTTTACAGATCCCCAAAGAAATGATTGAGACAATTAAAATAGTGGGTGAGTTTGGGATCTATCTCTAAAATACTGTGAATTAAATTCTATGTGACTTGTTTATTTTAGAAATTCTGCTACCTATAGTACACATACAAACATACTGAAAGGAAGCTTAACTTGGCTCATATCTCTCTTTAGACTATATAAGAAATTAGTGGAAATGCTTTCATTAAATCACTAATAGTAATACTCCCTAAGTCAGAGCAAGAGAGAATAAAGACAAATTTGAGGAGGAGTACTAGAGGTCACCTATTCTGACCTCTGACAACCCCACCCTATCTAAAAATGTATCCTTTCTGTTATTTATATTTCTTTTAGTATTTAACTTTAAAATACATTATCATCATAATCTTCCTCATCCTTTCATCATCACCACCACCTACATCAGTCATTTGGTAATTGTTCTTTTGGAACATATTTTAGTTTAGGCAAGAAATCCTTCTTTACTTTCCTATATCTGGAGACCAAAAACTACAGCCCCTCAATAAACTTTTGATATTATGTCCCTTAACCTACCACCCCCAAAAGAGGAAGTCCTTGACAGCCTAAATATTCATATTCAACTTAAACTTGTCAATACAAAACTGCAAGACAACTTCATGGATCCCCCTGGAGAATCTCAAGTCCATTTCACCAACTTTCTGGGGTTTCATTTTATTTTAAATGCCAGCAAAAGGTAGGTGATTACATTTTAAATATCTGGAGTGATTCTTCTACTAGCATTAAATTATTGGCTATTGCTAACCCACAGAGTTCACAACACACACACAGTCCACTTGGTGGGTTGACTAATAAGGATGTCCCCAGGGTTTGCATTACCAACAGCTCCTATTGAGTTCAGCTCTGCGGGATCCTCAAAGTAATGTGTTGTTTAAATGGATTTGTCTCTATTTGTTTATGTCCAGGATCTTTTTTATAAGTAACTTCACTTTAAGTTTTAAGTTAAAATGACAATTGTAATCTTCACAATTAGCTAATCAAAATGGGAATGAAGCTCATGCAAAATCAATTACTTAAATGATGATACTGCGAAAGCTATTGTGGAAGATTCAGGAAAATGATAGAAGTTTGAATTTTTAGCCTAATATTTCCAAACATAGAATTTTAATCTAATAAAATGAGTATTTTGCTGATAAATCCCCAAATAATGATTTTAAGTCAATGATTAATTTCTAAATATCACAGTTATAGAATAGTCTCATTATTGCCATGAAACTTCAACAGCTGAATACTAAAAGCAGTATCACTATAGACCCCTCTATAAAATTCAGCACATAATTCTGTGAGCTAAATTTTCTGCATGTCTTTCTAGGCACTGGTGGCATTTCAGTAACACCCTAACAGTCAAATAAGAATGTGGCACTAGAAATTGCAGCCAAATCAAAAAGAAAAGTCAGGGGCACCTGGGTGGCTCAGTGGGTTAAGCCTCTGCCTTTGGCTCCAGTCATGATCTCAGGGTCCTGGGATCGAGCCCCACATTGGGCTCTCTGCTTAGCGGGGAGACTGCTTCCTCCTCTCTCTCTGCCTGCCTCTCTGCCTACTTGTGATCTCTGTCTGTCAAATAAATAAATTAAAAAAAAAAAGAAAAGTCAATGAGAATATTCAGTAAATTCTAATAGTTTTATTTCATAATTTAGCATCAGGAAATATAATTTCAACTATGGTTTTAAGAATGACAAAGCCAGGGGTGCCCGGGTGGCTCGTGGGTTAAAGCCTCTGCCTTCGGCTCAGGTCATGATCCCGGGGTCCTGGGATGGAGCCCCGCATTGGGCTCTCTGCTCAGTGGGGAGCCTGCTTCCCCCTCCCTCTCTGCCTACTTGTGATCTGTCTGTGAAATAAATAAATAAAATCTTTAAAAAAAAAAAAAGGAATGACAAAGCCGATTTTGGAGGTTAGAGAGAGATAATCATTATTGCATATATTCATAATCTTTATTTGTTCTCTATTGATAATGTTTTTTAAAAAAAGATATATTATCTTATTATGGATTTTTTCTCATGTCCCCAAAGAAGCAGAAAGAGCATTACAATTTGCATGGATAATTTGAAGCAACTAATTTAAACATACTTAGGACAGGAAAGAAACATAAAAAGTATTCCCAATGGTTTTACTCTCTAATTGAATTATCTCTAAAAACAAAAAACAAATAAACAAAAGACAACCTACTCTCTTCTTAAAAATAAATCTTGGCCTTCTCATCTCTTTTGCAGAGAATAATTAATTAAGTAACCACAAAATTAAGTGGATGAATTTCTGGATTATTTTTAGAGGACTCAAGAATATAGGCATATGAGATTTTTTAAAAAATGAGTTTCAGATTTTGTGATGCCTAACAATAGACCAAGTTCCGTGTATTACCAAATCAATTATACTTTGAGTAAAAATATCTTCAAAATATTTGGAAGAACAGAATATTGAAAAGATCATTGAACTTGGAATCAAGAGAGCTGGATCCCACACCAAATTTTGGCATGGGAGATATTTGAAGCTATTCAGTTTTGATAATTGTTAGTAGGATAGTTTAATCCCAATAATAATTAGAGATTTTTAAAACAGTTGTTTTGAACTTTAGTCCTAGAGAATAGTTGATGAATTCTACAGTTCTACAGAGATTTTATGTATCTCACCTCTAGCTTTTTCTTATTTCTACTTTACCAACCATAGAGTAATTGTCAGAACTATTAGTACAACACGATGAACTAACTTAAACACTTTATACCAGTGTCACCAGTTTTTCCAATAAAGTTACTTTTGTTCCAGGATCAAATCCAGGATTTTACATTGCATTTGGTTATTATTTCTCCTTAGTCCCTTTTGGTCTGAAAGAGTTCCTCAGGCTTTCCTTGTCTCTCTGACCTTGGCATTTTCAAAGAATATTGTTAATTTATTTTGCCTAACGTCAGTCATTTTGGTTGAATCTTAGCTTCTTCACAACTAGACTGAAATTATGTATTTTTATCAATAATATCACAGAACTGGGGCGCCTGGGTGGCTCAGTTGGTTGGGCGACTGCCTTCAGCTTAGGTCATGATCCTGGAGCCCCAGGATCAGGTCCCTCATCGGGCTCCCTGCTTGGCGGGGAGTCTGCTTCTCCCGCTGACCTCTCTTCTCTCCTCTCATGCTGTCTCTCTTTCTCTCAAATAAATAAATAAAATATTAAAACAAAAAAAAATTTTAAAAAAATAATATCACAGAACTGATGTTGAGTTCTTCTGAAAGCGTCACATCACAGGGTTCAAAACATTGCTATGTCTCACTACCCATGATGATGACCTTCCAAATTCCTCCACTATAAGATTTTTTCCTTTCCTTTGTGATTAATATATATTTTAAGAGTAATATTTATTTATATATTTATGGACTTGCTTTCACTAGTTTTATGGATCATAACCAAGTACTATCACATTTTCACATTTACTTTGTTGTTCAAATTGTTAGTTGCTACTTCAGTATGGTGCCTGCATTTTTCAACATATACAACTATACATACGTACAAACATATATATATACATATACATAGATGTATATTATATATAATAAATCTATGCCATTCATAATATAATGTGTATAAATGCCTATATATGCACATAGTTAGATACATAAATATAGGCATTTATTTATTTGTTTGGCTTAGTATACATTCTTATATTCTCTAGCTCTGTATACTGAAAATACTTAAAATCAATGGCACTCCAGTAGAAATGAGCATGCCCAGTACACAGATCTTGAGTCCTAAAATGTTATCTCCCTTTAGATTCATTCATAATGTATCAAGACTCCTTATGGGTTTCAGGATTTTGGCAGGAGAAACATTTAAATATATTTTAACATTCTAGCTCAAAATACTCTTGATCACTAGGGTAAGAGGTTTGGTACACCAAGCAAATGGTCTCCTATTAATTTTAAAGAAAATGAAGATGAAAACTCCTCAATATCAGTGGATTACAGCATAGGTTTTCTAATTACATTAAAGGAAGAAGAATGCTTGATGATGATGGCAAGTAAAAAAAGTAAGGATCCCTCAACTCTACAAGCCAATGATTCTAAGCCTGGACTAATGTGCCTAAGTTACGCTCCTATTTGTTTTAATACTAATTGATATGTTTCCCCATCTTACTTCTCTAATAAACCAATATTCAAATATGGAGAGTTGATGTGAGTATGGGCTGTGTGTGGGATATAACTGTCAGCTCCCTGGTTAACCCAACTGGACAAATATGCTTGCAACTATTCCTGCTTTTTTACATAAATTGAGCATTTCAAATGATCTCATTACATGTCCTTCCTTAGCATACTAATTATACTTCTTTTAATTTTTTTACTGTATTCCTAGAGTTCCCATTTTATATATTTAAGTTCTCTATCCACCTACAAATAACACTGTCTCACTTCACATGTACCTAATAAGGTACCTAATAAGAGAATATCCCCATTTCCTCTGTGCATGTATTATGCCACTATTGTCATTCATTTAACTTGAATATACACTATCTTCATCCAGTGCATTCTTACAATTATTTCCTTAACTAAACAGTTATCTTTTAGGTCAATTAAGAATAAGAAAATAACTAATTTTATTTTACCTTGTTTATTCCTTCTCTGGACTTCTTCCTTTCCTTACATATAACAAAGAATCTGACCTATATAATTTCCTTCTGCCTGAGGTATGTGTATATAGTGTGTGTTTGTGTGTGTGTGTAAAGAGAGAGAGAGGGAAAAAAGAGAGAGGGGGAGAGAGAGAGAGATACAGATATACATACATGCTACATCATGGAGAAAAGGCCTACTGTCAATGAATTTCCTCAGTTTGTGTTTGACTGGTAAAGTCTTTTTCTCTTTCATTTTTGAAATATTATTTTACTGGATATAGAATTTGATGTTGGTGAATTTATTTTCTTTCAACACTTAAAATATTTCTCTCTACTCTCTTCTTCCTTGAATGGTATCAGGGAGAATCTGCTTTAATTCTTACCATTGTTGCTTTACAAGTGCTTCCCTATCCCTGGCTTATTTTGAGAATTTCCTTTGTCTTTGCTTTTACGTAATTTAAACATAATACACATCAGGGTGTGTGTCTGTATGACTGTGTGTGATGCATTCCTGAGCTTCTTGCATCTGTTCTTTGCTGTCTGTATTTAGTTTTGAAATTTGGATAAATTACTATTTCAAATATTTCTTCTGCTAAATTCTCTCTTTCTTCTCCTTTTGATATTCCAATTACACATATACTATGTCTTTTAAAATTGTGTCAGAGTTCCTGGATGTTACCATCTATAATTTTTCCTCTGCTTTTCAGTTTTAGAAGTTTCTGTTAACCTATGTTCAAGCTTAGGGATTCCTTAGCCATGCTGAGTGTACTACTGAGCCCATCAAAGCCAATATTTACTTTGTTAGAGGGTTTTTTTTTTTTTTAACATTTTCTTTTAATTCTTAGAATTTTCATCTTTCTGCTGACATTAAACATCTGTCCTTGCATGTTGTATACCTTTTCCAGCAGAAGCCTTAACCGTCAATATACATAGTTATCTTAAATTCCCTGTCTGATAATTCCAGTATCTGTAACATCAGAGACTGGCGCTGACATTTGATTTGTCTTTTCAGACTACGTTTTCTCTTGCTTTTTGAAATGCCATACAATTGTTGAAAGCCAGGTATGTATCAGGTAATAGTGGATGAGGTAAGTGGGCCTTTGGGTTAGGATTTATGTTAATTTGGTTGGGAGTTGGGCTATGCTTAATGCTTGCTGTAGTCTTAGATGCCATCAAATCAGATTCCTCTACCATCATTGTTTTTGTTACCACTCTTGACTTTGGGATTCTATTTTCCGCATGAGAAAGAATATGCCTCTTTTAGCCCCTTCTGTTGTAAGCCACTATTTTTATAGTAGAGCCCTGTTGATGTAATAATGCAGAGTAGAAAAGAATATTCTCTAATCTATAACATTTAAATCTGAGTCCTTGAGTCTTGGGGCTGTGACTCTCACAAGTATTTCTCCAATGCCATAGCTCCTCCCCACCACACTGATCCTCTACTCCATCTTCTGATTACAGTGCTCATAATTTTTTTTTTTTTAACTACATTCTGTCTCCAGACTTTGCGTTTAGATAGAAAGGCCAGAAGAGGCTAGATTGGGGGAAATTCCTCTCACCAAGCTGAAGTAAGGCTTTGGCAAAGCCTTTTCTCTTGGGTGTTAGGTCTTTGTTATGGAAAATGTTCTGGGTTTATTTCTCAAGAATTAATCTTCCCTTCCTGATGCTGAGAGCATCTTTCTCAGATTTCATCCTGAGAATCTGGGAGTGTTCCTGGAGGTGAGCCTACAAACGTGTGGGACCCCCCCAAAGACTGTGGCCTCGGGAATTTCTCAATCTCATACTAGCTCAGCAGTTCTTTAAAATTACCACTTAAGTAGTCCCACTGATTATGATTTGAGCACACATCACTCTAGATAATCATATCTCAGTTATAGTTCTCTGGGTAGGTATAGTTCTCTGACAGGTTGAAGAAAAGCCACTGATTTTTCAGGTTTTCTAGCTTTTTTCTTGTAAGAACAGGTATAAAAACTTCTAAGCTCTTTACTTCATGAAACTGAAATCTAACCTGAATATTTTTAATTAATGAGATTGTGAAAAAAGCATAAAAGTTATTACACAATTACTGACTTGCATAATTCCATGTATTATACATATTTGATATGAAAGCTCAGAAACATCATAATTGATATCATTCCATATAACTGTTTTCAATAAATACTGGTTTACGTTATCTTATCTTTTTATTAATTTCCATAGCTGTTAAACTTTCCAGGCTTTTAAATTCATCATCAACAAACCCATATTTGCCACATTCTCTTGCCCTGAGGACCTATGTACTATTCCCTTACCTGTAAATTCCTTTCATTATCATATTCATGAGTTGCCATAAAATTAATATAATTTGATAAATAATGCCAAATTGGCAGAGAGGTATTTACCAAAGCTATTCAGCTACTTTTCAAATTAGTTTGCACATCAATTTAATAAGTCTTTAAACTACTGCCATCTGCAATCTGATGAGGTAAATATTCTTATTTTATTACATTTTCACCCCTGGGCTCATTTCCAGCACAGAAAGAGAATATAACCTTTGATGTAGATCCAGTATGGCTAAGGCAGAAACTACATGGAACAGCAGATTAACAAAGATCTGCTACTGAGTAACCAGTAGTGTCCATGGAAAATAAAAATATGCCTTGTGATATTATGTATACTGACCTTTTTTTGGGCCTTTAGAAAGATTTTTCCCCATCAAGATTTATTTGAATATTAATAGAAAGAGAAGGAGAGAGACTCAAAATAAACATTAGCAAAGCAATAAAAAATCCTTTTATAGGACATGGCTTGCCCTAAAAGAACCACATCAAAGCCAGTGAAAGGCCAAACTCCACCTTTCTCTTTGCTTCAGTGATTCCATCTGCAAGAGGCAGACATTTGGGGATTCTGAGATGATGGTAAGGAAAACAAATTTATGAGGCTAGGTCTTCTCTATAAATTGACCAAATGCTGTATTCTGATATGAAAAGTAATATGAAATTCTTACCAGAAAAATACTCTATACTGAAAAAAGATAAAACTGAGACCATCAAATAAAATTATAAATATATATATAGTATATATAATTGTATATTTACATAAATATACATATACATAATTGTATAATTATATAAATATATAATTCCCCAACAGTAACATCAATAACATTCATAATTATTAACTGGAAAATATTATGGATTGAGCCAAAAGATGCAGCCAAAAAATGATTATAGGTATGAATGGCCCAGTTGTCTGGGTTTAGAATTCTCAAGTGCCCCATGAGACATTCATTTTATGTGAAAATAAGTTTTTCTGAATCTTTTATATATCTTGCAGAAGGACAAAGGAAAAGTTTTATTTTAATTATACATTTTTCTTTTATTTTAAGAAATAGCACTACTTTACTTTTATGTTCTATATTATCCTTCAGCACTATGGAATTCTCATCATTCATTTCCATCTATTATAATTCATATGACTGAAAAGAGAAAAAGGATAACTGATCTACAAAGATTTGGATTTTTTTGTTTGTAAGAGTTTATTTTATAAATATAAAATTTTTAATAAGTCATTAAGTTAAAGGATTTTAATTTAGCACTTATAAAGAAAAATGAAAGAAAAATAGATATTTCTCAGCATTAAATAATGGATTTTCTGGGTAGGATTTAGTGGAGATAAAGGTTCCAAAATCCTTAACAGTTGAAGCCTCCATGACCTAAAGGGGGAAGATAATTTGCTTTGTTCTCACAATCAGTAAGATTCTCAAATCCACATCTATTGATTTTCAATCCAATGTCCCTGTTATCATACAACTGTGGTACATTTTTCACCCGTTTTGGCAATCCTTTTTTCCCTTTTGGGGTTTATCTGTTCTTCATTTGAAGGACAGAAGATTGAGTAATACATTGATTACTACTTTCCCTGCCTATTGTACATTGGTGTATCTGACTTCAGTTCACTTGAAAATTATTAATTCTAATGTCCTGGTCACATTGTAAAAGGGAACTTGCTAAAGTTTTCCATTTTTTCCCCAAAACCTTACACCCCCCCAATACAAGACATAATTGAGAACATGAAGCAGCAAATTTTCAGATTAAGTTACTCATCTGTTCTCGGCACTCTGCTGAGATTTCTCAGTGTTTCCTAAATCTGTGTCTGAGAACACTCCCTTTGGACTAGAGTATGCTTATGTAGGGTAGCTGGGATGGAGATCCTGGGAGGCAATGAAATGTTCTGAAATTAAATTAGCCAATTTCTTTGAAAAACAGTCCATGATACATTAAAGAAATACGCATTTGAAATCTCCCTGCTCTGCACTACATACTGTCTGTCTATGCCAAATTCTAGCTAGGTGCTGATTTTTACAGCCAAGTCATAAACTTTTTGAAAACAGAGTTTTCATTTAAAATCCCAACATTTAATTATTAAAGAAAAAACTATCAGGTGTCTAAATAGTAAAGAAGATACATATTTTCACAAATTATTCTTATGTTTGTTTGTTTGTTTTCCAGGAGAGGGAACTTTAGTGATTGTTTTCATATGATACAGCAGCCTTGGTTCATTTTCTTAAAAGATGTTATCATATGATGTGGCCCTCAATCCCAGGACCCCGGATCTGGCCCAGAGCTAAAGCTAGATGCTTAAGTGATTGAGCCACTCAGGCACCTGCTTAAGATTTTTTTTTAAAGATTTTATTTATTTCCTTGAGAGAGAGAGACAGTGAGAGAGAGCATGAGAGGGGAGGTCAGAGGGAGAAGCAGACTTCCCTTGGAGCTGGGAGCCTGATGCGGGACTCCAGGATCATGACCTGAGCCGAAGGCAGTCGTCCAACCATCTGAGCCACCCAGGAATCCTAAGATTTTATTTTTAAGTAACCTCTACACCCAACATGGGGCTCAAACTCACAACCATGAGATCAAGAGTCACGTGCTGTATCATTGAGCCAGCCCTGCATCTCCACAATGCTATATTAATTTGATGAATCATGGCAATGAAGATTATCTTGAATACTATATGAAGTGTACTAGAAGAACAAATGCAGTGGGCAAGAATTATAATCATTTCTTCTTTATCATCCATTGGAAATTCAATTTGGGCTAACAAGACCAATAAAATAGACACAAGAAATCTATCATTTAGCAGTGTTAAGATATGAAATCAAAAACCTTGTAATAAATAGCTAACATAGGAAAAATTTTAGCTATGAACACATTATTAACCATTGTACTTTTATACTTTTGTAACTTTGCAGAATTTATAGCAATATTTATCAAAACTTGCAATCCTGGTATGATTACAAGGTAACATTTTAATAAATTACTGAGAAAATTAAATACAGTAGTTTGAATAGTTCAGAAAATTATAGAACAAATAAGAAACAAAGACTTAATGAATGGATAAAGGAGATATGGTCCATATATACAATAGAGTATTATGGCTCTATCAGAAAGGATGAATACCCAGCTTTTGTATCAACATGGACAGGACTGGAACAGATTATGCTGAATGAAATAAGTGAAGCAGAGAGTCAATTATCATATGGTTTCACTTACTTGCGGAACATAAGGAATAACACAGAGAACATTGGGAGAAGGAGAGAAGTGAGAGACTGTGGACTCTGAGAAACAAACTAAGGGTTTTGGAGGGGAAGGGGGTGGAGGAGTTGGGTGAGCCTGGTGGTGTATATTGTGGAGGGCTCATATTGCATGAAGCACTGGGTGTGCTGCATAAGCAATGAATCTTGGAACAGTGAAAAAATAAATTTTTTTAAAGATTTTATTTATTTATTTGACAGACAGAGATCACAAGTAGGCAGAGAGGCAGGTAGAGAGAGGAGGGGGAAGGGGGGGAAGCAGGCTCCCCACTGAGCAGAGAGCCCCATGCGGGGCTCGATCCCAGGACCCTGAGATCATGACCTGAGCCGAAGGCAGAGGCTTAACCCACTGAACCACCCAGATGCCCCAAAAATAATATAAAATTTTAAAAGAACTTAGAAAAGGAAACTTGATTTCATTATTTCCTATTCATGTGTCCAATCAGTTTTAAAGCATACAGCTTCTTTCTTTAATTTCTTTTTGCTTGTCCATTTGCACAGGACTCCATGTGTATGTGTGTGTGTCATTTTCACATTCACACTTGCTAACGCCCTGCAAATGTGCACAAGGTTGAAACAGGATTTTAACTGACAAGATGATGAAGAACTAAACGTTAAAGAAATAAGATTGGAAAATTACAAGCTAAAGAGCTAATGCTAAAGGTAAAGAGAAAAAAGATTAGAAGAGTATAGAATACTTCTTAATTTGCAAGATTTGGGCAGGGAAAAAAAGGCAGAGAATTCATGGAAGACAATTGTTATATTAACATTTAACATTCAAGCACTGACTTAAAATTCTCAAAAACAACTAGTACACTCTGTGTGTGTCACTGAGGATTAGGGTGAGATCCAAACATGCTGAATATTTTTCATGGCACTTAACAGTCCTGTTCAATAAAGTATTGCTTAACCAAAAATTATTGCTTCCAACCCTGAGAGAGGGATGGTTTGGAGATCGTGCAGCTCCTATTGCATACCCAAGAGCTTTGCCAATAATCATATTTAGCTCCTGGCATTTTAGTAAAATGTTCCAATCTCAAGTAAATGGTCTAATAGCTATCACTGTTTCTATGTCTTTGCACAAAATGTCTACAATTTGTAGTAGCAAGTGCTCCTAAAGTGGTTCTAGCGCTTTTCTGATTGCCAAGAAGTATAATCCCAAAAGTATAATCTCCAAAGAGTTCTGTCTTGCCATGAGGAGTATATGGGTTCTTTTTTCTCTTCCCAGTAAATATATGAAGTATATTGAAACAAATGAAATATAAAAAATATGAAATATTAAAACAAATATGTATTTTAATTTACTTTAAGTATAAACTTCCAATTCTTTCCTCACCATCCAATTTCCTGGAGAATTCCCTGGTTATAATTCCTAATGAACTGGCACTGCATTATGTACAATTGTTTTCTATAGGAAACAAACAGTTTTGAAAGGGACATCATACCAGAATTGTAAGACTAACTCAAAGTAGTTTTTACAACACGTCCTGATGTTGAAGTTGTAGCCATGTCAGACAAATTTTTACTCTCTTGTAATATTAACATTAATGTTATAGAAATGCTACTGAGGATATTTTCTACTATTACATTTGTTCTAATTTGCTATTCATCAAAATCACCATAGTACACTTCAAAATATAGATCCTTAACCTAGTCATTAGCTGAACACTACAATATTACATGATGCTCTATGTATCTGAGAGAAGAAAAGTTTTGTTTATTGCTTTGTTACTGATTTTTTAAATTATTTTATAATTTTGTTCACTAGATTTCTGTATCTTTTCTCCTAACATTTTTAGAAATTGTAAAATATATGGATTATAAATTTTACCATTTTAACCATTTTAAGCATATAGTTCAGTAGTATTAAATGCATTCACATTATATTATTATTGTACAACCATAACCACCATCCATCTCCAGAACATTTTTATTTTGCAAAATTGAAACTCTACCTATTAAATAGCAATTCCCATACCATTTCTTTCCTCACACCTACCATTCTATTTTGTGTCTAAATGAATTTGACAATTCTAGGTACCTCATATATGTAAGTGAAATCATACAGTATGTGTCCTTTATGACCAGCTTATTTCACTTAGTATAATGTCTTCAACATACATTGTGTTATAGCATGTGTTAGAATTTCCTTCCTTTTTCAGGTTGAATAACATTCCATTGTATGTACATACCACATTTTGTTTATTCTGTATGTCCCCTTTGAATGACAAAATTCTTGGTATTATTCTTCTATATCCACCATGCAAATGTTTCTATATCAAATACATTTTTTTAATCTAGACATTTATTTATATTTTCCCATTAATGACTGGTAAATGTTCTTTTTGTAATTTATAGTGTACACCTTTGGAAAGAAATTCACTTATAAAAATAAGATCTTAAATAAACTAATGGTACTTGTGTTAGAATATTCTTCTACATACCTAAAGATAGTAATGAATAACAGCTTGATTTAAAAAAAGAAAAGCAAAAGTTAAAATTATTATGTGTGCTAATAAGCTCTTTTGCATATGCTATTCTACCTAATGACGATCTTAACTTTGAGATACCAATATTTTTGCTTCATTTTTACACAGGAGGATATTGAGACTCAGAAAACTTAGAGCTAGGAACTGCCTGACCTAATACTAGGCTCTGTATTACTCAAGATTCCATAAAGTTTAATTACACTACACCAAACAAACACAAATTATTTAATAGAAAATGCCTCATTTTGATAGAATTAAAGAACTAAGGTTTATATAACTTTGAGTGCACATTAGCAACTAACAGAATTTATAGCCAGTTTGAATGACAAAGGGTCTTAATGACCTGTTTATATATAGTCTAAAAGTATAAAAGAAGCATCCTAAAACTATGGTAAAAAAATATTTGGTCCTAAAAACTAAAAAAAAACATATTATAAAAACCATATTATATTTTAACATAATAGGCCAACCACCCATTTCACATTTGACACGATATCTGTGGAGAGATTTTCTGTCTTTTGATTGAACTCCTTTCTCAAAACAATCCTTTCCTTAAAACTGACTTGAAATCATCGTCCTTGGAATTCAAACTTATTAGGTAGCGTAAACCTAACATTCAATCATATTAATTCATTCATTAGGTAGACATCAGCAGACAGTATGTAGTTATGAACAGAAATAGTGCACAGCAGTGAATGAGACAGATATGGTTCTTTATCTTATGATACTTAAGATAAATAAAAAAGTAAAAATTTTGAGTAAGAAATGAAACAAAGACGTGGAGAGCTACAACAAAGAGTACTATGAGATGAGGGATGATCATATGATGATAGAGAGATCTTTGAAACAGGAGGAGAGACTCAGAGAAGATGGCTTTAAAAGAGAGAGCCCAAATATGAGAAAAAGGAAGAGCAAGAGGAAAATGTTTCAGCACTTCTCCACAGGGTTTGGATAGGGGAAAAAACTTGGGATGCACAAGATACTGAAGCAAGATAGGTGTAGGGACATGGTAACAACAGATGGGGTTTTTGTGTAGCTCTTATCTTAAGACATTTGTTTAAAAAATTGATATTATATACAATCCAGCAATTCCAATTCTGACTACATGTTTTTTTTTTAAGATTTTTTTTTAATTTATTTACTTGACAGACAGATAACAAGTAGGCAGAGAGAGGAGGAAGCAGGCTCCCTGCTGAGCAGAGAGCCCCATGCGGGGCTCCACCCCAGGACCCTGAGATCATGACCTGAGCCGAAGGCAGAGGCTTTAACCCACTGAGCCACCCAGGCACCCCCTGACTACATGTTTTAAAGAATTCACAGAAAGGCATTGGAGAGATATTTGCACACCCAAATTCATAACAGCACTATTCACAGTAGCTGAGAAGTGAAAGTAATCTGTCAATTGGTGAATAAATGGATAAATAAAATGTGGTATTCTTATAGGGGAATAGCACTATGGCTTAAAAAGGAAGAGTATTCTGACACATACTAAAACATGGGTGAACATTAAAAACTAATACTATGCTAGGTGAAGTAACGCTATCACAGGAAGACCAATATTGTGTGATTCTACTGCTATTAGGTATCTAGAGTAGTTAAATTCATAGAAACAGAAAGTAAAATGAGGTTTATCAGAGCTGGTGGTAGACGGAAAGGCAAAACCATTGTTTAATGAATAGAGTTTCAGTTTTGCAGTATGAATTTTTTTTTAGAAATTGTGCAACATTACAAATATATGTAACTGCTGAACTATACAATGGCCAAGATAGCAAATTTTATGTCATGTCTTTATCTCAATTAAAATTTTTTTAAAAATAGATGTTAGACACACTACAGTGCTTGGGAAGAAATGCCAAATTCATGAATCATATTGAGATATTTGATTCCTTCACAGAAATTAATGGTCAAGTTCAATATTTAGCTAAGAAACTTGCTCCAACACTCCAGTCTTGCAGCATTTAAGCAAGAAGGAATTTTTAGATTTTGTAAAATAATTCCTTATTTCATATATTCTGTATTACACTTGAAATGTTATTTCAATTATTATAATCACTCTTACAGCAATTAAGCATTATTTTACATCAATTTCTTCACAGCTATATGTTTTTCAAAAGAACACAGAGATGATTCTGTGCTACAATGTTAATATATATACCTTGACCAAATATATTGTATGCTTTAAAAGGACCAAAGAGGTCTCTACCTTAGGCAGTTAGTCTGTAAGGATAGTGTGGATAGAGACTCTTTTTTTTCTGATTTCCATTTTCCTTAGATTTCCTGACAATAGTTAAGAATTCATAAATATATTCTGAATAAGCCAATTTCAACTCCTATGTAGACCAGTAGGAGAGATTATTCGTAGAACTTCTTCTCATTATGTAGTCAGCTACTTCTTACAGCTAGAAATAGTAACTATGTATGTTTCATGTTGTCAGGTAGGTGCTCTGGACTCCTAATGCTCTGGACAAAGTACCTATTTTATATTGAGTCATTTTTTTTTAACTAATAAAATGTTAAAAATACAACATGGTTTATTTTTTATATGTTCATTCTTTTCATTTATAACACATTTACAGCAAGCAACTTACAAAAGCTTTTTTGAAAAATCTGTAACAGACAAGTATTTAATATTCAAATTATAAGGCAATAGCTTATTGTGTTTTATATAAATATGAGAGAATATAATCAGTATCCTATAATAATTGATTTAAGGAAATAAGCTATTCAATATTTTTCAACAAAAATTGCACTTAAAGTACATGAAGCTATAGAGAAACAAAAAGGGAAATCTCATTGGATAATCTATTAATTGTCTATAATCTATAACTTTAAAGTTATTGATCTTTCACATTTCCCTAAAACCTATGATTATTAAATGGGTTATCATTGGGACACCTGGGTGGCTCAGTTGGTTAAGTGGCTGCCTTTGGCTCAGGTCATGATCCCAGCGTCCTGGGATCAAGTCCCACATTGGGCTCCTTGCTGGGCAGGGAGCCTGCTTCTCCCTCTGCCTGTGCTCGCTCTCTCTCTCCCTGACAAATAAATAAATAAAATCTTTTTAAAAAATGGGTTATCATCAATAAAATTTTTTAGAACCTGAATTGTAAGTCATATCATTTAAAGGCTGATTTTTCTAGGGGTACCTGGATGGCTCAGTCCTTAAGCGTCTGAATTCAGCCCAGGTCATGATCCTGGGGTCCTAGGATCCAGCCCTGAATCAGGCTTCCTGTTCAGCAGGAAGCCTGCTTTTCCCTCTCCCACTCCCCCTTCTTGTGTTCCCTTTCTTACTGTGTCTCTCTCTGTCAAATAAATTAATGAAATCTTTAAAAAAATTTTTTTAAAGAAAGACCGATTTTTCTATATAAGCAATCTTTCATGTTTGAGTTTTTCGCAATAGAAGTTTTTCATCTTCTATACAGGGCTTTACCTCCATCCCTTTATTTTTCTCTTAGCACAGAAATCTTTGTGTATAAATCTGTCATGAAACTTGACAGGTATTTGGTACTTTCAAAAGCTTCATTTTAAATTACCTGCTATGTGACAGTTACACCACTTAGGTGAATATATAAGCAGAAACATATTTGATATTCAATTTAAATTAAAAAGAAAAAAATAGTGTATCCTGGAAAATTTCCAGACAACAGAACTGAAATATCTGTGCAGATACCCTTGGGAATGCCACCAAACTGTGGAAAATAAATAAGAGGAGTTACTCAAACCAACAGAAGAAATATTTTCAGGAATAACACAGAGAAAAAGGAAGATTTGTTGCTATGGGAAAAAAAGACACCATTTAAATGACTTCAATAATCACATTACAAAATACTAAGTGTTTTCTGACAACATTTAGAAATTTAAAACCTCTTTTAAAATCTTCATTAGACAAGAATTATGGAACTATGAAGTTTTATTTTACATTTTAGACATATTTTAAAACTGAATATGCCATGAAAATTCTTTGTATGTCTCCATAATCTGAAGTACTTTATATACTTCCACTTCTTTGCTATGATTTTTTAAAATATATATGTTTTCAGTTATTGGAGTAGAATCCTAGGAAGTATGTTCAAATTTGTAAATTATCAATTAGCACATAATAAATAGTCTGTATATGAGAAAGAGAGAAATGCTAGTATAACAATATATAAATGGTAATTCCACAATCATAATTTTCTAAGATGATTCTGAATAATTTCAATATTTAAAGCTATCTCCATTTAGAAACTGTAGTTCTAGCACATAATAGGGTGAGGTTCAGAGAAAATGTGTTTTCTTTTTTTTTAAAGCTACTGTTTTAAATACACCATGAGGGCAATCATTTTGGTAGATGTAATTCTTTCACACAAAGTAACATACAGTAATTTTCAGGTCCCAATACATTTTACATATCTTGTTATTAAGCAATTAATATTTAAAATTATCCTAGAATGGAAGATAAAATATGAAAAACATTTTAGTAATAGAAAAACTTGAACTCTGAAAATTTGCCAATTTCAATGTTCTCTTTTAAGTTTGTAAGCTGGGTTTCACATTTCCTTCTGTTATAAAAATGAGGTTTTCCTTTTGAAATAAAGCATATTCTTGTTCTTTTTAGTATTAATATCATTATATTAAAATTTTTGATTAATACATGTCCAAAGTTTCACAAATTGGGTATTTTTTCCTGGAAAATGTGTGCTGATGTTTCTACTGTTTTGGATTTTTTAGAATAAAAACAACATTTTGGAAGATCAAGACTGATGGTTCTGACTGTAATAAATGTAGTATATGATTCCATTGCTATAAAACAGGAAAGAATGAAGGAAGATTTGAGCCAAGTAATATCTAAATTCAGCCTTATTATTTCTTTGAACATTTCATTCCCAAATAAATTTAATAAAATATTTGTAGAGTTTTTTTAGGCCTTTACATCAGTGGACACTTGCCTGAAACATGTTTCAAATATAAGCAAAGGATTTTTATTAGATTTTCTAATAAAATAATCACCTAAAAACTTTAACACAAATAAAAGATAATATGAAATAAATATTAATTCTTAATTTTAAAACTCGGTATGTCAATTGCATCTAATTTCTCCCATAAAATCAAAATTATTTACATTAAAAACAGAATCAAACAGAGCAGATTTATGTGTATTCATTGTATTTAATACCATTTCTGTAAAACCCCAATGCATATAACTTTAGAAACAGTTCTACTATTGTGTTACCCCTGTTCTTATTACATCTTCATACACTATTTCTAAAGTAACTGTTTCAATTGTCATCTTTCCTATCACCCTTTATTTCTGAATCATATTTATTCTAGCAAACAGTGATTTTATTAGATAACACAGATTCTATAGACCAGAGCCATTGAAAATATGTTCTTTAGGTATAAGAATTTTGTTTCAATTGTTTTCAGGAATACCACATGATGTAAAACCTTGTTTCCATTACTTCATAACATCAGCCTAAATATACAACTAGATCTGTATACTTGAATGTCAATATTTATAGCATCAATATGTACACACACACACACGCACACACACACACACACACACACAGCATTTGTCCAAAATGTAACACCATAATAAATCATTATTGCTATTTGGCTTCTAAAAGAAGCAGAATAATATTCAATAATATTGATGCACTACATTAAAATGATAAATTGTAGCCTTCATTGATGATTCTTATAACATTTAAACATCACTCTCTGACTAGAGACATGAATATTGAAGTGACAAATGCTGAAGATTGGCTCCCACAATTTACTCGTTCCCTTTCACCTAAGAAAGAAACTTGAAAGTGAAATATATAGTCAAATTACTAGTCTCCCTGCAGATAGATTTGTCCTTGTCATATACTTCTCTTATATTTGATATAATCACAACTCTGGTATACTATTCCATACTGACCACATGTAAATACTGCTTTTCATTGGGAGTTTCACATTCTAATTTCTTTTTTTTTTCACATTCTAATTTCTTAACATACTTACCTACCCAGCCTAATGAAAAACTACCAAAGGTTAGAAAGATTAAGTACCTCTGTCATTTTAGGCAGTAATATATTGGTGACTTCGCTGGAAAGTTATAATATTATCTCAAATACTTAGGCTTTTAAAAGTTTATCTTCACCAAGTTTCGTTCTTTCTATTCAATATTGTCCTTCAAAAGAAGGGTTGACTTATCACTATTGTAAGAATAACTATAAATATATAGTCTTCATTCCCTACTCTGATGCCATTGTAGTTCTTAATTAGTTATTCATCAGATCTTCTATCTGATATTTTTCTCCATGGAGTGGTATTATCCTTTCTCCTAATGTTTCCTTATTCATGAAACTTATTGAACATTTTGTTGTTTATATGCCTGTCCTATCTGCAGGTTGTTATTTACTACCAAACTTCTTTAGAAAATTATACTTCCAGTGGCTCTCACACTTTGATTTATAGGACTCACCTACGGTTCCACCAACTATTCATCATCAGTTCCAATTTAGCTTCTCTGAGGAGAAGCCAGGAATCTCCATTACTAATCCAAGTGGGCTCTAACTGAACTTTGAAAAATACTTTCTCTACCTAAAATAAATCATCCTTTGCCTTGATTTCCACATTGACATTACTCAATGAATATCAATTGTTCTCTGATCAATAAACTAATGATTCTTGTCTTTGATTTTCTGAAGAATTTCACACCTTTTTCCTTTACCTCATTTATATACTTTCACCATCACTGTAGGATTCTGTATTAGCTCTTGTTCTCCCAACTTCTTGGACTCCTTCTTGGTTTCCATTAATACCTCTTCCTCTTGCTTCATCTTTACCTTTGCCATTTTTCCATACTCTTTTCTAATCTTCATATGATTTTTTTTCTTTCTATACTTGCTATCTTATTTAACCTCCCATAGTTTCAACTATAATCTTGAAGTTCAAACCAAATATTGTTTTTCTCTTTCACTTTTTTAAAAAAATTTTATCCCACCTCTTATTAACTCCAATTATATATTTTAATATTTTGCTGTAATTTGGATTATAAATCCCTCTAGAATCTCAAAATAAGAAACTTCTCTAATATGGAATCTCTGCTTAGGCTTTTGCCTACATCAGATTTCCTCAGAACTGCACTGGTTTCTGAGTCTCTTGCTAGCCAATCCTCCTTCCCACCCCCTCTCCTCTCACAAGGATCAGGCAGGCAATTTGGGCCAAAAGCTCTCTCAGCCTACCCCTGTTTCCTCCCATTTGTCAATATCTTATTGTCAAAAGTCATGAGGAACACACCAGTAGTTGAAAATGTGGATTAATATACATTCCAGTGAGAGAAAAATTATTACCATACAGAAGTGTGGAGTGTCTCAGTTATAGGGTATTAGGAAGAACTTGTTATAGGATCTAGACTTCTGTTAGGTGATTTCCTAAGGGAAGATGTAAGTGTGGTTTAACTCTTTATTGGACATTGTCAGAAGTGGGGGCAATTTTATTATTGTATATTTTAGTAAATATAAATAAATAAATAATATAAATTAATAAATAACATTTAATAATAAATTATATGACATATAAAATTATAGTAAATAATAAATAAAAATAAAATAAATAGGGAGGGGAGACTAGTGAAAGGATAAAGCTATAATTGGTAAGAAGCAACAGTCACTCAGATTAGCTGAAAGATGGGATTGAAAGGAGAAAAAAAACTCTGCGGAAATAGAAAATCTAAAAAAGATGGATTACAACTAATAAAGTTGAAATTTAATTTAAAAACTCCAAAATGCAAAAGCTCAAGACCAGGCAGTTTCATGTGTAAATTATACCAAGCATTTAAATGAGTTAGCACCTATCTTTCTGAAATTATTAAAAAAAAAAAAAAAAAGCTGAAGAGGAAGAAAGGCTTCCAAACACACTTTTTATGAGAACACCATTACCCTGATATCAAAACCAAAGACAATGCACACACATACAATACGCAAACAATTTCAGACCAATATCCTGATGAACATAGATGCAAAATGTCCCAATAAAATATTAGCAAACCAAAGTCAATAATACATTAAAAAGATCGTGCATCATGATCAAATGGCATTCCTTCCAGTATTATAAGCACAAGTCAATCAGCATGACACACAAAATTAAAAAAAAAAAACAACTAAAGATAAAAATGATTATCTCAATAGATTCAGAAAAAACATCTGAGAAAATTCAACATACATTCATGATTAAGAACTCTCAACAAAATAGGCATAGAGGTATAAATCTGAACATAATAAAGTATATATATGACAAACCCCCAGATAACATAACACTCAATGGTGAAGATCTGAAAACTTTTTCTCTAATATCAGGGACAAGATAGGGATGCCCATTCTTACCACTTTTATTCAATATATTATTGGAAGTCCTAGTGATAGCAGTTAGGAAAGGAAAAAAAGATAAAAGATATCCAAATTGGAAAGGAAGAAGTAAAATTGTCACTATTTGCAGATGACATGATACTGTAGATAGAAACCACCAAACTACATCAAAACTCTATTAGAATAAATGAATTCAATAAATTCACAGAATAAAAATCTAATATACAGAAATCATTTCTGCTTCTATATGTTAATAGAGTTATCAGAAAGAGAGCAATCCCATTTACAATAGCATCAAAAAGAATAAATATCTACAAATAAAATTAACCAAAAAGGTGAAAGATCTATACTTTGAAAACTATAGTAAATTGAGGGAAAAAAAATGAACATGACCCAAACAAATGGAAAGCTATTTCAGGCACATGGGTTGGAAGAATTAGTGTTAAAATGTCCATACTAAACAATTGGCAGATTAAATGGCATCCCTATCAAAATACCAATGGCATTTTTCACAGAACTAGAATAAAAAATCTTAAAATTCATGTGGAACCACAAAAGACCATGAAGTACCAAAGCAATCTGGAGAAAGAAGAACAAAGCTGAAGGTACCATAGTCCCTGGTTTCAAACTACATTGAAAACCTGTAGCAATCAAAACAGTATTCTATTGGGATGAAAATGGACACATAAATCTAATAAATAGCCCAGAAATAAACTCATGATTGTATGATTAATTAAATGATGGAAAATGAGGCAAGAATATAAACTGGGGAAAGACAGTCTCTTCAAATAAATGGTGTTGGGAAAACTGGATGGCAACATGCAAAAGAACAAAACTTGAGCGCTACTTTTACCATATGTAATATTAAATTCAAAATAAATTTTAAAAATCTTGGAAGAAAACACGGGGAAAAGCCCTTTGTCATTGGTCTTAGCAATGTTTTTTTTTTTTTTGAAGCAGTTTCCTCAAATGAGGGCAACAAAAGCTAAGACAAACAAATGGGATTATATCAAACTAAAAATTTTCTGCACAGCAAAGGAAACCATCAATAAAACAAAAAAGCAAGACATTTGCAAATGATGTAACCAATCAGGGGTTAATGTAAAATATATAATTCACACAACTTAATAATGAAATAACCTGATTAAAAAATGGTCAGAAGACTTAAGAGACATTTTTTCCAAAAAACACATGATCAACAGGCATATGAAAAATGTTCAACATGACTAATCATTAGGGCAATGAAAATCAAAACCATAATAAAATATCATCTCACACCTGTCAAAGTGGCTATTATAAAATAATAATAATAAGTGCCTCTCTAATGCAGGAAGACACGTAAGGCCTTTTCTCCACAAAATAAGAGGTGACTCTCTCAGGAGCTAATTTCCTAAATATGAGGCTTAAAACAAGGTTTATATAATCTTAAGATGACTAGGGACATGTTGAACTTGGTAAGAGTAGAAAGTAATTACACCCCAAAGGAACTGCAAAATATAACCAGCATACCCCATTATAAGCCAAGGGTATCCCTAAGATTATAATTGAGAGTTCAATGGTACTAGAACATAAAATTGAATAAGAATTAATTGGCATGAGATGTTTTTTTTGGAATAGAAAATGACAGCTTGGCAAGGACCTGAAGGAATGGGGCAAATTTCTGCTAGTGTGGCTCTTAAAAACCAGAATAAAGTAATGGTCAAAGTTAAGCAAAGTAACTTATAAGTGTCTGAGCTTACCTGACAGAAAGTAAAGATGCTAACAAAAAGCTCAAGTAGGTAGGCCTGCTGACTAGATATGTTATGAGAGGTCATAATCCTCATAGGATGATATTCCTTAGGAAGGCTAGGATGAACACATCATTTATCAAGACCATTAGGAATAAACTGGTGAGAGTCACACAGACATCAATAAATATTTGGTGATGGCTCCAATTTACAGCTTCCAAAAAAAAAAAAAAAAGTAGGACTGCAGTTAAGTTTGAATTTCAGATAAACAATAATTTTTTTCTGGTATAAATATGTCCTTAAACATTCTCCAGAATAGATCACATCCTGGGTCATAAATCAGGTCTCAACCAGTATCAAAAGATTGGGATCATTCCCTGCATATTTTCAGACCACAATGCTCTGAAGCTAGAACTCAATCACAAGAGGAAATTTGGAAAGAACCCAACACATGGAGACTCAAAAGCATCCTTCTAAACAATGAATGGATCAACCAGGAAATTAAAGAATTGAAAAAAATCATGGAAACAAATGATAATGAAAACACAATGGTCCAAAATCTGTGGAACACAGCAAAGGCAGTCCTGAGAGGAAAATATATAGCGATACAAGCCTATCTCAAGAAACAAGAAAGGTCTCAAATATACAACCTAACCCTACACCTAAAGGAGCTCAAGAAAGAACAACAAAGAAAGCCTAAACCCAGCAGAAGAAGAGAAATAATAAAGATCAAAGCAGAAATCAATGAAATAGAAACAAACAAACAAACAAACAAACAAAAACAATAGAACAAATCAACGAAACTAGGAGCTGGTTCTTTGAAAGAATTAATAAGATTGATAAATCCCTGGCCAGACTTATCAAAAAGAAAAGAGAAAGGACCCAAATAAATAAAATCATGAATGAAAGAGGAGAGATCACAACCAACACCAAAGAAATACAAACAATCATAAGAACATATTATGAGCAACTCTATGCCAACAAATTTGACAATCTGGAAAAAATGGATGCTTTCCTAGAGACATATAAACCGCCAAAACTGAACCAGGAAGAAATAGAAAACCTGAATAGGCCCATAACCAATAAGGAGATTGAAACAGTCATCAAAAATCTCCAAACAAACAAAAGCCCAGGGCCAGATGGCTCCCCAGGGGAATTCTACCAAACATTTAAAGAAGAATTAATTCCTATTCTCCTGAAACTGTTCCAAAAAATAGAAATGGAAGGAAAACTTCCAAACTCATTTTATGAGGCCAGCATCACCTTGATCCCCAAAACAGACAAGGATCCCATCAAAAAAGAGAATTACAGACCAATATCCTTGATGAACACAGAAGCGAAAATTCTCACCAAAATACTAGCCAATAGGATCCAACAGTACATTAAAAGGATTATTCACCACGACCAAGTGGGATTTATTCCAGGGCAGCAAGGTTGGTTCAACATCTGCAAATCAATCAATGTGATAAAATACATTAACAAAAAAAAAAAAAAAGAACTAGAACCATATGATACTCTCAATAGATGCTGAGAAAGCATTTGACAAAGTACAGCATCCCTTCCTAATCAAAACTCTTCAGAGTGTAGGGATAGAGGGCACATACTTCAATATTATCAAAGCCATCTATGAAAAACCCACCACAAATATCATTCTCAATGGAGAAAAACTGAGAGCTTTTCTGTTAAGGTCAGGAACACGGCAGGGATGTCCGTTATCACCACTGTTATTCAACATAGTACTAGAAGTCCTAGCCTCAGCAATCAGACAACAAAAAGAAATTAAAGGCATGCAAATTGGCAAAGAAGAAGTCAACCTATCGCTCTTTGCAGATGATATGATACTATATGTGGAAAACCCAGAAGGCTCCACTCCAAAACTGCTAGAGCTTGTACAGGAATTCAGTAAAGTGTCAGGATATAAAATCAATGCACAGAAATCAGTTGCATTTCTTTACACCAACAACAAGACAGAAGAAAGAGAAATTAAGGAGTCAATCCCATTTACAATTACACCCAAAACCTTAATAAACCTAGGAATGAACCTAACCAAAGAGGCAAAGAATCTATACCCAGAAAACTGTAAAGTACTCATGAAAGAAATTGAGGAAGACACAAAGAAATGGAAAAATGTTCCATGCTCATGGATTGGAAGAATAAATATTGTGAAAATGTCTATGCTACCTAAAGCTATCTACACATTTAATGCAATGCCTATCAAAATCCCATCTAATTTTTTCAAAGAAATTGAACAAATAATCCTAAAATTTATATGGAACCAGAAAAGACCTCGAATCGCCAAAGGAATATTGAAAAAGAAGGCCACAATTGGTGGCATCACAATTCCCGACTTCAAGCTCTATTACAAAGCTGTCATCATCAAGACAGTATGGTACTGGCACAAAAACAGACACACAGATCAATGGACAGAATAGAGAGCCCAGAAATAGACCCTCAACTCTATGGTCAACTAATCTTCGACAAAGCAGGAAAGAATATCCAATGGAAAAAAGACAGCCTCTTCAACAAACGGTGTTGGGAAAATTGTACAGCAACATACAGAAAAATGAAATTGGACCATTTCCTTACACCACACACGAAAATAGACTCAAAATGGATGAAGGACCTCAACGTGAGAAAGGAATCCATCAAAATCCTTGAGGAGAACACAGGCAGCAACCTCTTCGACCTCAGCCGCAGCAACTTCTTCCTAGGAACAATGCCAAAGGCAAGGGAAGCAAGGGAAAAAATGGACTATTGGGACTTCATCAAGATCAAAAGCTTTTGCACAGCAAAGGAAACAGTCAACAAAACCAACAGACAACTGACAGAATGGGAGAAGATATTTGCAAACGACATATCAGTTAAAGGGCTAGTATCCAAAATCTACAAAGAGCTTAGCAATCTCAACACCCAAAGAACAAATAATCCAATCAAGAAATGGGCAGAGGACATGAACAGACATTTCTGCAAAGAAGACATCCAGATGGCCAACAGACACATGAAAAAGTGCTCCACATCACTCGGCATCAGGGAAATACAAATCAAAACCACAATGAGATACCACCTCACACCAGTCAGAATGGCTAAAATGAACAAGTCAGGAAATGACAGATGCTGGCGAGGATGTGGAGAAAGGGGAACCCTCCTACACTGTTGGTGGGAATGCAAGCTGGTGCAACCACTCTGGAAAACAGCATGGAGGTTCCTCAAAAAATTGAAAATAGAGCTACCTTATGACCCCATAATTGCACTACTGGGTATTTACCCTAAAGATACAAATGTAGTTATCTGAAGGGGCACGTGCACCTGAATGTTTATAGCAGCAATGTCCACAATAGCCAAGTTATGGAAAGAACCTAGATGTCCATCAACAGATGAATGGATAAAGAAGAGGTGGTATATATATACAATGGAATACTATGCAGCCATCACAAGAAATGAAATCTTGCCATTGGCGACAACATGGATGGAACTAGAAGTTATTTTGCTTAGCGAAATAAGTCAATCGGAGACAGACAACTATCATATGATCTCCCTGATATGAGGAAGTGGAGATGCAACGGGGATGGGGGTTAAGGGGGTAGGAAAAGAATACATGAAACAAAATGGGATCGGGAGGGAGACAAACCAAAAGAGACTCTTAATGTCATAAAACAAACTGAGGGGGTTGGGGGGGAGGGGTATTGGGAGAGGGTGGTGGGGTTACATTATATGTTTAAATTAAAAAAAATTAAAAAAAAAAAGAAATCAAGATAGAGAGATGACCATTCTGAAGTAAAAGAAGATATCTAAGGACTCATCTGGGAAATAATAAATGGTCCCTGACCACACATAATAATGTTACTGATGTTCTTCTGCTAAATCCAAAAGAATAGCAGCATAAATCTTTATTAAAAATAAAATTAAAAAAAATATGTCCGTAGTATTACATGGCACATAGTGCATAGAGATTCTAGTGTATAACAGGGTAGATGGTGGCAGAGGTAATAATTAAGCTGGGCTCATTATTATTCATGAGCTGATGTGCTCCAAAGCAACTGATGCACTAATCAACGGTGGCACTTAATCATCACAAATCAGTTTGCAAAAAGTACCAAAATATCAAGCGAGGTTATAAAAGCAAGCAAGAGGGCTTGACTTGAAGAAAGTTGTAAAGATAGTTAATAGAATATGGTATCCTAATAGATAAGTAACCACCAAGAGTTCCACTATGTAAGAATGTAAATCAGAAGAAGGTAAAAATGGAAGGAGGAAGCTAAGAGCAGTCACCCAAAGAAAAAGTCATGGTGCCTTGTTCGGTACCCAGACTTGAGCTTGTTTTCTAATCTTGAACCTGTTAATAGAGGCAGTGACCAGACTTTTAATGTAAGAAGCATGCAACTTTATGAAAAGTATATGCCATAATGATTTTACCAGGTCTTTACTAACTAAACCTATTGCCATTTACTGCCAATGACAGTCCATTGAGGAAATGATAATATCCAGTTATTTTGAAGGCTATTGGACAAAGAATCTGGCTTGAAATAGATATTTGTTGAATCCCCTGTTAGAATAAAGCCTTAAATAAAATGTCCAGATAATATAGGCACACTTGGACAAAATTTAGCATACAGTTGGCCCACTGAGCCATGGATCTCCATATAGTGTTCATTTCCCCAGACCCTGAGGGTATAATTGAGACTGACATATTTAACAATTGGGAGTAATTACACATTTGGCTCTTGGCTTATGGGACAAGTGCAGTAGTAGTGTGGAAAGCCATACCAAAGTCTGTGAAACTGTCCTTATGTCCTGGTCATAATAGTAAATCAAAAATAATATTGTCTGGGAGTGGGGAGATGGGGGAAATAAGTGAGAGGGAGTAAGACTGCACTTATCATGATGAACACTGAGTAATGTATAGAATTGCTCAATTGTTATATTGAACGCCTGAAACTAATATAATTACAGACTGTTAATTATTATTGAATCAAAAATTGAAAAAATAATAATATTGCCTAACAGAGAAGTAAATATTGGGTATTAATGATTTCGCTAAAAACCTAAAGGTTCAAAAGGTGGGAATCCCAATCATTAAATCTTCAAAAATTACTATGGAATGAGACTAGGTCAACAAAGCATTTTTGTTTTGTAGTTTATTGTAGCTACTGTGCTAGGTATGATATCAATGCAAAATAAATTAAATTCCAGAATGTGGCAAATCTTTCCTAGTAGAGAACGGACCAATTTGTTCTCAACTTTGGTCAACTTGCACAAGGAGGGGGCACCTGGATCGCTCAGTCAGTTAAGAGTTTGCCTAGGCAAAACTCTTAGGTCATGATCTCTGTGTCCTGGGAAAAGAACCCCAAGCTGGGCTCCCTGCTCTGTGTGGGAGTCTGCTTTTCCCTCTCTTCACCCTCTGGTTCTCCCCCCAACGCTTCCTCCTTAAGCTGTCTCTCACTATGCACTCTTTCTCTCTCTCAAATAAATAAATAATTTTTTTTTTTTAATTGGCACAAGAAGGAAGAATATGCCAAAAAGAATGGGAAGGAATAACTACCAAATTTCTAAGTATTGCTTATCATTCAAGTTTCAGCTAACATGGTTTACTAAAACCTTAAATTTAAATTTTGAGGAACCTAAGACACACAGCAAATCTTCACCAGTGTAATTGTTTATAAGCCTGCATCAAATGCATGGAGGTAAAACACAGCAGACTGAGGAGACAGCATACCACCTGTATGGTACATTTAATTTCCAAGAATGTCCGCATAATAAACTACCTCACACTTAGGGGTTTAAAACCCCTAAATCTCATGGTTTCTGTGGTTCTAGAATCCAGGAATGACTTGTGTCAGCCCTTTACAGATGGCCACACAGGGCTGCAGTTAAAGCTTACCCCAGTTGTGGGATCTCATCAGAGGCTTGACTAAGAATGTACTTCCAAGGTCAATCCAGTCATTGGCATATGTCACTCCGCTATGCCTGTGGTATTCATAGCAGATCACTTATTAAATTCCTTCTGGTGGTGAGTGGAAGGGGCAGAGGAAGGAACAGCAAGGATGGAGAGAGAGAGGGACTGAGGCCAGATATAGATGCTACATTTGTATGTAATCATGTGCACATAATCACATACATCTTGTAACATTTGCCACATCCATTGGTGAGAAGAAATTACTAGTCCTGTACATACTGAATCAGAGGAAATTACACAAAGGCATGAATAGCAGGAGGTGGAGAGCAGGGAGACTGCCTTAAAATCTGTATACCAAGTAAAGGAGAGAGGCCTATTAAAGTATAATGTGCAGGAGAGCTAACAAAAATTTATTTAAGTCATGAGAGGTCAAAAGTTTGATGTTGAACAGGGAATGGAGAAAGAACACCTGACAGAAAAAGGTTAGGATGGGAAGTTGGGACTTATGAGCAAAGAAAATTTCCAAAGGCACTTAGAAATAGGCATCCTGGAACACTGAAAATAAAATAAAATAAAATAAAATAAATAAAATTAAAAAGTAGTCATCCTAACTCTAAAGGAGGAGGAACCATGAGATGCTTTAGGAAGGTGAATATTTTTATTATTGTAGAAAATGCAAAAAGATCACCAAAGCTTTTCTGGTGCTCAGACTCCAAACCAAGTTGAAGAGCAAGCCTAATCCTGCCACTGAAACATTTGAAGCCAGTGTTGAACTGCTTCTAAATCAATTTGCAACAAAGCCCAGGCCAACTGAATGATGGATTCCATAAAGCAGTCACCCTAGAGCAGTCTGAAGGAACGTTTCCTTCTCTGGGAATAAATATTTACTCCAGTATCTACTTAGCTTTTACACACTATGTTGGGAATAAAAACTTTTTGAAATTTATAATGAATTAACTCTTTATTGGTAATTTTTTAATTTAATTCAAGTATGGTTAAGAATAAATTTTTTAAAACCTATGAGACTTATAAAAAAAAAAGAAAATATATCCTAAGGTTAAGAGAAATGGTCCAAGATATGGTCCTAGTAGTGTAATGATTGCATAAAGAAATTAAAATAATAATACATGTGTTAAATGACTTAGTGGGAAAGATTGAAAATACACATGAACAAATGGAAGATTTCTTTTTTTTTTTTTTAAGATTTTATTTGTTTGACAGACAGAGATCACAAGCAGGCAGAGAGGTGGGCAGAAGGGGGGCAGGAAGCAGAGAGCCTGATGTAGGGCTCAATCCTAGGACCCTGAGATCATGACCTGAGCTGAAGGCAGAGGTTTAACCCACTGAGCCACCCAGGTGCCCCACAATTGGAAAATTTTTACAGAGAAAAATTATTCTAAAAATAGAATAGGGGCACCTGGGTGGCTCAGATGGTTAAACCTTTGCCTTTGGCTCACATCATGATCCCAGGATCCTGGGACCAAACCCTGCTTCAGGTTCCCAGCTTGACAGGGACAGAGAACCTGCTTCTTTCTCTCTTTATGCTGCTATCACTGCTTGTGCTCTCTCGCTCTCTCTGTCAAGTAAATAAATAAAATCTTAAAAAAAAACAATAAAATGGAAATGCTATAAATTAAAATAAATTATCAGAAATAAAAAAATTGATATACCTAGCAACATGATGGAATCAGCAAACAAAGGACAGCCACACTTGAAGATAAGTCTGAATAATTTTTAATGATCTCATTACAGAATTAAATGTGAAAACAAAATAGGAAAGGTCAGAGATCTGTGGCACAAAATCGAATTGTTTAATGTATGTATTACTGGAGTCTCCAAAGAAGAGAAATAATGGATGAGAAGAATGTTTGAGGATGTATGAGAATTTTCAAAGAAAACTAGTAAAAGACTAACAGATCCAAGAAACCTTAGGAAGATTAAAAAATGTATAGCTTGGCATATTGAAGATTAACGTTAAAAACATCACAGTTAAGGGAAAATTCTTGAAAGCTGCACAAGGAAATGTCATAATCCACAAAAGAGAAAAGGATACATGATAGATTGACAACCAGGAGAAAGACATCTTTAAAATGCCGTATGAAAATAAAACTCAACCTAGAATTATATACCCAGTGAAAATATCCTTCAAAACTGAAGGTGGAGAAAAACCATTTTCTAACGGACAAAGTCTGAGATACTGCATTTCTAACAGATACTCACTTTTATAAATGTTAAATTCTTCAAGCTAATGGGAAGTGACAAAAGAAAGAAGCCTACATCCATGCTAGTTTGTTCATCTAACCACTGTAACAAAATACCACAGACTGGGTGGCCCATTAACAACAGAAATTTCTCACAGTTCTAGGCCAGGAAGTCCATGGTCAAGATGCCAGCACTGTCACCAGCTGGTAGGGGCTCCTTTCCTTGTTCATAATTAGTGACTTCTTGCTGTGTTCTCACTTGGTGGAAGGTACTGGGGGCTCTCTGGTGCCTCTTTTATAAAAGGACTAATCCTATTCTTGAGGGTTCCACCCTCATGACCTAAGCACCTCCCAAGGGCCCCACTCCCTAATACCAGCACCCCATTCCCTAATACCAGTTAGGTTTCAACATCTGAATTTGAGAAAACACATTCATGTCATAGAGTAAAAGGAGTAAAAACCAACAGAAAAGGATAAGTTAGTTATTCTGTATCTATTATATATATGCACATATACTTAATTATATACAATGTATATAATATACATAATTAGTAATATACATAAGTAATACACATCAGGTTTCTGCTATGTATAACACATTATTAGTCCCTTAAACAATATAAATTTATTATCTTCACAGCTGTAAAGGTCAGAAACTTGGTATGTAGCATATAGATCTTCCACTCAGAGTCACGTTTACCTAAAATAAAGTTATCAGCCTGGCTACAGTTATTGTCTATGCTTCAAATCCACTTTTAAGTGCACTGACTGATGCCAGAATTTTTTCCCTTTCGGGCTTTCCACAATACCCCTCCATCTTCAAGCCAGCAATGGGAGGTCAAATTCTTCTCGTGCTTTTAATCTCTCTAACTTACCATTCTTTAGACATCTTCTGGTGTTATGGGCTCATATGACTACACTGAAACTACTTGGATACTCCAGAATAACCTTATTTTAAAGGCAAGTGATTAATATCTTCAATGTCATTTTTTTTTCTATTTAATGGAACTTATTCTTGGGCATAACACCAGGAGGCAAAGGCCATGGGGCCATCATTCTGCTAGATATTCAGTAGATATATTATTAACTAATAGACTATTTTAAAGCAAATTTATACATTCTGTGAGATTTATACTACATGCAGATGTAAAATACATGACACCAAGAGAACAAAGTATGAGAGAAGAGTAAATGGAATTACATAATCATTAAGTTCTGTATATTGTTCATGAAATAGTATAATGTTATCTGAAGACAAAATATACTAAGATTTTTTACTTCTAGAATCACTATAAACTAAGAAAAATAAATCTAAGAAGTCTTCATGGTGGGAGAGTCAGATGAAATCATTTGTTCTTACTTTGGAGAGGATTTCCCAGAATGCTAAGTGCATTAGCCCTTAGACATTTTACCAATGTAGCAAGTCTCTGAATCTTTACCAATGCAGTCCAAAGACTGCATGTCTTATCTAGGCCTCTAATACATTAGCCACTTCTTGCTCATCTAATCTCATTTGTATGTTATTGTCAATTCAGTGTTACCAGTGATATTCTAAAATCCATGGTGTCTAGATCTCTTTGGATGATATGAAAGGGAGCAAAGGAATTAACATAGTCCTGGGCAAACTGTAACTATATACCATTATTCCTTCCAAGGGAATGTGAACTCATTCTTATTCTCTCTCCTAAGAGATGTAAGTGAGTTAATTTGATAAATCATACATTTCCTCATGCCGTGCTTCTGAGATCATGTTGATTATCTCTGGTGCAGATACTGCATCTGGTAGAGCATCTTAATTGAAGTTACTACTTTAATTCAATTCAATTCAATGCTTGAGAGAATAGCATATAATTTTCATTCTCGATGTTCTGTCTTATTTTTGTAAGGTGTGGACTCATGAATTAATTCCTACCACACAGGCCAAGGACCAAATGTAGTAGTTATACCTTATGCTAAGTAAATTGATTCTGATTATACATGTAGTGGTTAGAGAAATGACCTCTAAGTGGGTCTGTGGACTCACCAGTCCACTTAGTCTGAGCTCTGTTTAATACCTGCTCCCTTTATATCCCAAATCTGTAGGAGATAATTATCAAGAACAATGAGGTATCTGAAATTTCCTGTTTGCAAGTTTACAAATCAATCCATCATAAGTGCATGGATGGTAGCAGAAGACATGAAATTTAGGTCAAAGACAAAGTGTTTCATTACTCATGTCACAGAAAGAATCTTGTGTTTCGTGACTACTTTAGTTCTCCCCACTCTCTAAGTGCCATCAGGGCTCATTTGGAGTGATTTAGAGGAATACTGCACAAAGAGTAAATTTGTATCACAACCGAGGGGACTCACACTTTCAAAATCCAAATCTGCAATGAATGGGCTGTTAGGAAACTTGCTCAAACACTTTCCCAGAGGAAGACATTACCTTTATCATTATGGTAAGCAAAAAAATATTATCTGTGCTCTGGAAGGAGACAATATCTCTATCTTCCAAGGCTGTTTATTACACAAATATTATCTGGAAACATACTGTGGAGCAAAAGTTGATTCAAGATAAGCAAAAATTGAGAGACCATGGAAAATTATCTACCAACATCATGATGTCACTACAGATCTATAGAAACACATGTTAGATTGAACTGTGTGACCAGCAGACCTTAAGTATTTAGATATTTCCCTAATTCTCCTTTCAGTGCAGAGTTGCTAGAGTAATTGTTTCCAGTTCCTTTCAGAAAGCCACCAGTGAACTGCCAAGATGCTGGTCTCTGTCCAACCCACTCCATCCCTCATTACTGTGGTAAATGAAGTGACCTCCAAGCCTTCCCATGGAACATGGCCATATGGTCAGTTTTGGAGGATGGATAGATAGTTCATTCACTTATTTAACATACTCATTACAGACATTATCAACCTCATTATAGATGACTGCTTTTATTATGATTCCAGGAGGCATTATTGTGCTAGGTTTACACTATCTCCAGGAATAGGAAGTAAATATAGTTGCTATTGTTTTTAAGATTAATATAATTAGGGGCACCTGGGTGGCTCAGTGGGTTAAGCCTCTGCCTTCAGCTCAGGTCATGATCCCAGAGTCCTGGGATCGAGCCCTGCATCCGGATCTCTGCTTGGCAGGGAGCCTGCTTCCTCCTCTCTCTGTTTCTGCCTGCCTCTCTGCCTATTTGTGACCTCTCTCTCTCAAATAAATAAATAAAAATCTTAAAAAAAAAGATTAATATAATTAATGATCTCTTGTAAGACAAATCAAAAAGAGAGAAAATACTAATTAAGAATTTTAACAATGAAAAAGTAGACAGTACAGATATCACAGTAATTAAAAGGATGTTAAGAACATATATGAACATTATGCCAATAAATTTGAAAACATATCAAACACAAAATTTTTGTATAAAAACAAAAATAAAAAACCCAACTTATCTAAAATAGCTCAAAACAAAATATGAAATGTATATAGGTCTATGTCAATCAACATGGTTAAAAACAATTTTAAAAACTATTAAGAGAACTCTAGGCTTAGATGGCTTCACGGGTAAATTTTATTAATACTTTAAGGAAAGAAAATATACACCTTACACAAACTCTTCCAGAAAATCTATCAGACTGGAACACTTGTAAGTTCATATTATGAGGCCAATATAATCTGACATGAAAATCTGACGAAAATATGACAAAAGTAAAATCAAAGAATAATTTATCACCATACATGCAAAACTCTTTAATAAAATATTAACAAACTGTATCCTATTTTACAGAAAGCATGATCAAGTGAGAGTAATCTCAATAATGAAAAACTCATTTTACATTTGAAAATCAATTTAACTTACTGTATTAACAATATAAAGGAAACTATATGATCATCCCATAAATGCAGAGATAGTGTTTGACAATATTCTACATGCAGCTATAACAAAAACTCTCAGCAGAACAGGAATAAGATCATATTTACTCAGTCAACTGAAGGAAGTCAAAAGAGAAAGAACTATATAGTATCAGCATATAAAAACTCATTAGATGGCACAAAAGATATCAAACCAAATCATATTGACTCAGAGAGTTATTTTATTTGTATAAAATCCCACAATAAGCAAAATAATTAAAAATATCAATAATAAAGTGGTTTTCTTAGTGGATAGGGGTGCAGAGGACTAGGAACTAACTGGAACATTAAAATTTTTCCATGGTGACGGAACTTTTCTATATATCTGATTTCAGATACTGGTAGATAGATACAACCTCAAAACTCAACAAAATAAAATATCAAAAACTCTTCACTTTATTATAAATTATATTTATGAATATTAGAGACACATTAAATTTGCTGGCAGTATTTAATTTTGATGGCTGGATTCTGAACCATACCAACAAGGTATATACTGGAGCTTCCAAGGACACTCTCCTCAGGCCTTTAAGTCTGCTCCTTCCGGCCACCACTTCAGACGCCTGTCAAAGTCCAGGTTATCACATGTGCTCTGATCTACCAGCTACAGATTGAATATTCCAATCACCCTCCCCAGGGGTTTAATTAATATACTAGGGAAGCTTACAGAATTCAGAGAAACCTTTTACTTATGAGATTACTGATTTATTTAAAAAGGATATAACAAGAACTGCCATGAAGAAGAGATGCATAGGACAAGTTATAGGGAAAGGGCAGGATCCTCAATGCTCTCCCTAGGAGGGCCACTTTCATCATATTTTCAGGTATTCACCAACCTGGAAGCTCTCCAAATCCAATCCTTTTGGGATTTTATGGAAGCTTTATTATAAAGACATGATTAAATCATTGGTCATTGGAGAATGACTCAAGTTCGAGCCTATATCTCCCCACTCTTCAGAAGTACGGGTGTGGGATAGTAAGTTCCAACCCTCTAATGACAAGGTTGGTTGTCCCAGAAACTAACCTGTATCCTTAGCTGGGGTCCAAAAAGTCACCTTGTGAACATAACAAAGGGGACCTTTATAGCTCTCATCAGTTAGAGAATTCTAATGGGTTTTAGGAAATTCTAATGGTTTGATGAACTATGTACTAGAAAAAGGGACAAAGACCAAATATATATTATTATAAAACACAATATCATAACAGTTTTCAGAGACTGGTTGTCTTTGTTCAAATCTTCCAAATGTTTTCCATCTCATTAAGAATCAAATATTATTTTTTTGTTATGCCACATAAGGCTCTTCATGATTGATTGATCCCTATCTATATCTACCAACATGCTAGTTTTTGTTTTTAACATTGATTCTTTTTCTTCCAAGTTTTTATTTAAATTCCTGTTAACATATACTGTAATATGTTTCAGGTGCAGAATTTCGTGATTCGTCACTTATATACAACAGCCAGTGCCCATAACAAGTGTTTTCCTTAATACCCATCACCCATTTAACCCTTCCCCCCCAACCTCCCTTCCAGCAATCCTCAGTTTGTTCTCGACAGTTAAGAGCTGGCTTGATGGTTTGCCTCACTTTTCTCCTGTATACTAATTTGTTTTGTTTCTTAAATGACACATGAGTGAAATCATATGGCGTTTGTCTTTCTCTAATTTATTTCACTTAGCATAATACTATCTAGCTCCATTCACGCCATTGCAAATGGCAAGATTCCATTCCTGTTGATGCCTGAGTAATATTCCATTATATATACCTACATACCACTTCTTCTTTATCCATTAATCAGTATATGAACATTTGGGCTCTTTCCATCATGTGGCTATTATAGACACTGCTGCTATAAACATTAGGGTACATATATCCCTTCCAATCTATGTTTATGTATCGAGTAAATACCCAATAGTACAATTGCATTCAGGACTACATAGGGTAGTCCTATTTTTAGCTTTTTGAGGAACCTCCATACTGTTTTCCAGAGAAGCTACATGAGTTTGCATTCCCCTCAATAGTGTAAGAGGGTTACCCTTTCTCTGTAACCTTGCAAACATCCATTGTTTCCTCTATTACTGATTTTAGCCATTCTGATAGGTATAAGGTGATAACTCTCAACAAATGGTGTTGTGAAAACTGGACAGCAATGTGCAAAAGAATGAAACTGGACCACTTTCTTACACCATGCACAAAAATAAATTCAAAATGGACTGAATACCTAAACATGAGAAAGGAAACCATCAAAATCCTAGAAGAAAACACAGGGAATAACCTCTTTGACACTGGCTATAGCAAATTCTTACTAGATACACCTATTGAGGCAAGGGAAACAAAAATAAACTACTGGGACTTCATTAAAAAAAAAAAAAAAGCTTCTCACAGAAAAGGAAACAATCAACAAAACTGAAAGGTAATATATAGAATGGCAGAAGATATTTGCAAATGGTATATGTGATAAAGGTTTAGTATCCAAAATCTATAAAGAACTTAACACCAAAAAAAAAAAAAAATCCAGTTAAAAATGAGTAGAAGATATGAGTAGACTTTTTTTTTTTTTTTCAAAAAAAGACATACAGATGGCTAACAGACACATGAAAAGATGCTCAACACCACTCATCAGCAGGGAAATACAAATCAAAACTATGATGAGATAGAACAACATATTTGCCTTTTCCCCCCTGCTTTCTACTTCCATCCAATGTTCAATTCAGTCTCAGATAATCATAATATTTCTTTTTTTTTAAAGATTTACTTATTTAATTGTCAGAGAGAGAGAGAGAAATAGAGAGAGAGCACAAGCAGGTAGAGTGGCAGGCAGAGGCAGAGAGAGTAACAGGCTCCATCCTGGACCCTGCAATCATGACTTGAGCCAAAGGCAGCAGCTTAACCGACTGAGCTACCCAGGTGTCCCAATCATAACATTTCTTGCTTCTCATTCTCTACCACACTTCCTCTTTATGGAACACATTTCCACCCATATCCATCAGGTTAAAACCTACTGATCTTCATCATTCAGTTTAATTGTCTTATCTTGTGAAGAATCCCTTCCTCAGAAGATTAGTTACTGCCTTCATTTGTGATCAGTCTGATTATAGAGATCATTATTCTGCATACGCCCTTGCTACTATACTCATATTCATATGTCTAACTTTCCCTTTGAGTCACAAAACTCTTCAGTAGCAACCATTTATTTAGTACCTACTGTGTGTCAGGAAGTGCACTTTTTACTCTAGATGGATATGAAGTAGATGCTATTCCTATTTCAGGCTTATGGGCTGGAATACTCCTCAGAGACTTAACAGTTGTAAAATGGAAGAGGCAGGACTCTAACCAAAGTCTCCCAATTCCAAAGCTCTAGTTTGCCTCACTGTATAATTTTCCTAACACCAATGATAACCATAGCATATCACTCCCTTTATACAGATGATAAATCTGAGCCTCAGATGTCAAAACTTGTCCATGTCCACAGCTAAGTTTTGATCTAGAAAATGTTCTAGGATGTCACACACATTTCCTTAGAGATAAACAGATGAATGAATAGGTAAAAACTTCTACTACCACATGGGTTTATAGGGAAAAGAATAAAGGGGACATAGAAATGAAGCTTAGGTATTGAGATTTTAGGCTCAGTAAATGAGTTACAGAAGCAGATTTATGGGCTAGAGGAACTTATTAAGTTTCACATGGTATGTTTTCTTTTAATGATTGTACGTGTGAGGTGATGATAAGGCCTTTAGGAAAGATGTTTAACTGAAAACCTGGAATAATGTTGATGTGAACTCCAGATCTATTTGTGACAAATGGTTACTAGGCTAACCTAATTTATAGGAAGCTTGGTTAATTTCTCACATTCTCACCCACATCTGTCAATCACACGAAGTACTCTTTCACACCAGGCACTAGAAAGTGAGACAAACTTTTATTTATTGGGTATAGTGGGATGATTATGAGAGAGCAGTGGCACTATTGATTCATTAATTTAATAAGTACTTCTTGATCAGCTGTGATGTGCACGATGTTGTGAAGGCAAGTGTTCTGCATTAAAAAGTGAAGTAGGCTTATACTTTAGAAACAGAGGCATGCAATCAACAAGTATTCAGGGAAATAAATTTATAAATAACATGTGTAGTGTTGTGAAGGAAATAAACACAAAACTATGATGTTTTAAAAAGTAATAATGCCTGTGCACTATTGATGAGTAAGGGGGAGTCTCTTGATCAGGTAGTCAAAAAATTCTCTCTGAAGACATGGCATTTAAGTTTAGGAGGCTAGTTTAAAAAAAAAAAATGAAAGAAACCAAGGAAACGCACCTCAGAAGACAAAATGTGTACAAAAATCTGAGGTAGGAGAGCTTGACATGTTCCACAACTGAGTGAAAACTAGAATGAGGGAATGCTATTTTAAGCCAAATAGGGGTTACAAATTATGTTATTTTTATAGATAAATCCTTAAGAAACCCCACTATACCAGTTATTGTTCTTGCCTTGTTCGAGTAGTAAAGGAAGAGATGGATTATTGAGTTGGGTCTCAAACCATTATTATGCTAAGTAACATATGCCAACAGTTGACCCACCTTCTATAAAATACTCTAAGAGATGCCAGCCCTGCTGCTGTCCAAATATCAACCATCTAAACAAGGCTAGTTGATTGAATTCTCTTACATAAAACTGTTGTATCAAAAGTGTACATGCAGGAAGTTATTTTTTTCACTCAACTTTTGTGTGGCTTCAGGCTTATAAAAACAGATGATGGAATAAGATAGAAGTGAGATCATGTTCAAGGTATACCTACTAGTGCTGTGTTATCACATTCCAGTTTCTTTATTGCTCAGTGTTTCCATTTCCTTATAATGCAAAAAATGAATGATGGGTATTAAGAAGGGCATGGATTGCATGAAGCACTGGGTGTTATATGCAAACAATGAATCATGGAACACTACATCAAAAAATAATGATGTACTGTATAGTGAATAACATAACACAATAAAAAAAAGAAAATGAATGATAATGAAATCAGCCTCACAAGATTTGTGTGAAGGTTTAATGACTGAAGCAAAGCCCTTAATAAAATACCTATGTGTAGTAGGCTTTAGCAAAAGTTAACTATTATTATCTAGATAAAGAAAAATTGCTCTGCTAACAAACAAAACTTTTCTATAGCCATATCCTGTTAACTTATACAGAATTATCTCTATTCCTTTTCATCATTAAAGTAAAATGTTATAGTTACATCTGTTTTTTAAACATTAAGCTAAACTGTATTTCACTTTTATAAAAATGAAAATGGGAAATATAAATATACTGTCAAGAATAATCCCTAAACTCCAGGTTAATATTTGTTTTCCTTTTATGTTTCAACAATAATTATATATATAAATACAAACATAATTTGAATTCCTATTTTATTATATATCTACTTGAGCTTTAGTAAAGTAAAAAAGCTTTTAAGAAATTATCTACTTATGAACAAAAAGAAACTGTAGCTAATAACAGTTTAATATATGTGAGAGTGTGGGGTGTGTGTGTATGTGGAGGGGCGTAGGTGTGTGGGGGGTGTTGGGTGTGTGTTGGAGTTTGGATGTGCTGGTGGTACAAGTTTGGAGTGGTTTTTTTTGGAGTGTGTCTGTTAGGATGCGTGTGTGTTGGGCTGAATAAAAGATAAGAGAAGAATGAAGGACAGATGTTAAATTCTTTTACTGATTGAAAGATTATTGAGAAGAACAAACAAAAGGTAGACAGTAATACAGATTTTTTGGAGGTACAGAATTTTAAAAGATGATTATCCCAGATCCAGTCTTAATACCACATATTTAATGTTTGTATAAATTGTCATTAACAGCAATAGCATATTTAAATATTCTAGGTTGTAGAGGATGCTAAACTCCAGTGGTAAATAATAAACATGGGAAAGCCAGAGGAAATTCTCACAGTCACGTCCACTTAAATGTCTAACAGGTACCTCAATATGCACAAAATAAATATTTTATTTAAATCTACCTTCAGTGTGTTTCTGTTGCAATTTGCAATATGTCTCAGTGAATAGAAATCTATTATATAAGTTTCTTGGGCCCAAATTTTTCAGTCATTTCCATTCATCTCTTTTCTATTTCTCATCCAATCCATCAGCAAGTCCTGTCAAATCTATCTTTAAAATAAATCCAGAATCCAGCTATTTCTCATGATCACCACAACAACTCCTCTGTTTAAGACACTGTCAGCCTTTATTTAGGTCAGGTCAATAGCTTCCAAACTGGTGTTCCTGCTTCTGACCTTGCTCCAATGGTCTGTTCCCTATCCAGGAACCAGAAAGATCAGATACACTGCGTTTGTGTTAACAATAATCAAACAGTTTCCTGTCTTACACACATTAAGCCAAAGTTTTTAAATGATCTACAATACAACCAGCTATGTCATCTTTTGCCACTTTTTCCTCCTTTACTCTGCTACTTGCAGCACAATGTTCTCGCTTTATCTTTATCATTAAGCCCATTTCTGCTTTAGGGGCTCTCAGCTGCTACTCCCTTGACCTCAATATTTTCTCCCAGATGTCTACAGTGGTTGCCATCACTTCATTCAGGTATCTACTAAAATGTCACTTTTTTTTAAAGATTTTATTTATTTATTTGACAGAGATCACAAGTAGGCAGAGAGGCAGGCAGAGAGAGAGGAAGGGAAGCAGGCTCCCTGCTGAGCAGAGAGCCTGATGCGGGGCTGGATCCCAGGACCCTGGGATCATGACCTGAGCCGAAGGCAGAAGTTTTAACCCACTGAGCCACCCAGGCACTGCCTAAAATGTCACTTTCATGAAGAGTCCTCTCCTGATAACCCTTTATAAAATAGCTAGCCTTTATACCACTTGTGATCCAAGCAATTTTGTTCTACTTTTCCCTAAAATTCCTATTAGGACCTAATATGTACTAATTTATGTCTACAGCTTTTTTTCTGTCCCTACTAGATAGTACAAAATCAGGTAGTTTAGTCAGAGAGAGGACTTTAACTGTAATCCCAGCAGCTCAAGAACCAAATATGGTATTTCATAGGTACTCAGTAGTTTTTTAATTTAAAAAAAAGCAATGTGAATGATTCACATAAAAATGGTGGCTATATGGACAAAAATAAGTAAACTTAAGGAAAAATAAAGTATAAATTAAGCATTCTAAATATAATCTGACACCTATGAAAGATATGGAAAGTATTTAAATTATTCCTTAAAAATTACTATGCTTAATATTTTGTTTACAAAATAAAATTTAACATCAAAAAAGAATAGAAACAATATAAACCTTTTTCTGACCATTGATAAAATTATGTTATTTCCTTGTAGGAAAACAGTTTACAATACTGAACTATGTGCTTCATTCTTCATAAAAGATAGAAGTGACCTATAACAAGTTAAGAGAAAGGACCAGTCACAGTGGTTTTCAAAGTAAAATGAGTGGAAAATCTTCATTAACAGGTTCTGGACCAGGATTTTGAGAAGATGGCAGAGAAGTGGCAAACTGGAATATCATTAGGTCCTGGGAGTTCAGTTGGATAGTTATCAAACCATTCTGAATACGTAAAAACTCAAAGGAGATAGAAGAGAAGAAGAGCAGCAATTCTAGGAACAGAAAATCGACCACTTTCTGGAAGGTAGGACATGTGTCCAAGACAAAGAAAAATGAAAAGAATTTGCAAACACCAAAACAGCTCACAGGAAATATTGAAAGGGGTCTTCTAAGCAAAGAGAGAAACTAAAAGTAGTAGACCAGAAAGGAGCAGAGACAATCTACAGTAACAGTCACCTTACAGGCAATACAATGGCACTAAATTCACATCTCTCAATAGTTACCCTGAATGGAAATAGGCTAAATGCCCTAATCAAAAGACACAGGATATCAGAATGGGTAAAAACAAAACAAAACAAACAACAACAACAACAACAAAACACAAGACCCACTGATATGCTGTCTACAAGAAATTCGTTTTAGATCCAAAGACACCTCCAGATTTAAAATGAGGGGGTGGAAAACCATTTAGCATGCTAATGGACATCAGAAGAAAGCTGGGGTGCAATTCTTATATCAGATAAATTAGATTTTAAGCCAAAGACTATAACAAGAGATGAGGAAGGACACTATATTATACTTAAAGGGTCTGCCCAACAACAAGATCTAACACTTTTAAATGTCTATGCCCATAACATGGAAGCAGCCAATTATATAAACCAATTAATAACAAAGTAAAAAAAAAACACATTGACAATAATACAATAATAGTAGGGGACTTTAACACCCCTCTCGCTGAAATGGACAGATCCAAGCAAAAGATCAACAAAGAAACAAAGGCTTTAAATGACATACTGGACCAGATGGACATTACAGATATATTCAGAACATTCCATCCCAGAGCAACAGAATACACATTCTTCTCTAGAGCACATGGAACATTCTCCAGAACAGATCACATCCTGGGTCACAAATCAGGTCTCAACCAGTACCAAAGGATTGGGATCATTCCCTGCATATTTTCAGACCACAGTGCTCTGAAGCTAGTACTGAATCACAAGAGGAAAGTTGGAGAGAACCCAAATACATGAAGGCTAAAGAGCATCCTACTAAAGAATAAATGGGTCAACCAGAAAATTAAAGAAGAATTTAAAAAAAAATCATGGAAACAAATGAAAATGAAAACACAACTGTTCAAAATCTGTGGGACACAGCAAAGGTGGTCCTGAGAGGAAAGTATATGTGATACAAGCCTTTCTCAAGAAACAAGAAAGGTCTGTCTCAAAGACACAACCTAACCCTACACCTAAAGAAGCTGGAGAAAAAAGAGCAAAGAAAGCCTAAACCCAGCAGGAGAAGAGAAATCATAAAAATCAGAGCAGAAATCAATGAAATAGAAACCAAAAGAACAGTAGAACAGATCAACAAAACCAGGAGTTGGTTCTTTGAAAGAATTAATAAGGTTGATAAACCCCTAGCCAGACTGATCAAAAAGAAAAGAGAAAAGACCCAAATTAATAAAATCATGAATGAAAGAGGAGAGATCACAACCAACAACCAAAGAAATACACACAATTATAAGAACATATTATGAGCAACTATATGCCAGCAAATTTAACAACTTGGAAGAAATGGATGCACTCCTAGAGACAGAAAAACTACCAAAACTGAACCAGGAAGAAATAGAAAACCTGAACAGACCCATAACCAGTAAGGAGATTGAAACAATCATCAAAAACCTCCCAACTAACAAGAGCCCAGGGCCAGACGGCTTTCCAGGGAAATTCTACTAAACAATTAAAAAAGAATTAATACCCATTCTCCTGAAACTGTTCCAAAAAAATAGAAATGGAAGGAAAACTGCCAAACTCATCTGCCTCATCATTATGAGGCCAGCATTACCTTGATCCCAAAACCAGACAAAGACCCCATCAAAAAAGAAAATTACATTCTGATTGGTGTGAGGTGGTATCTCATTGTGGTTTTGATTTGTATTTCCCTGATGCCCAGTGATATGGAGCACTTTTTCATGTGTCTGTTGGCCATCTGGATGTCTTCTTTGCAGAAATGTCTGTTCATGTCCTCTGCCCATTTCTTGATTGGATTATTTGTTCTTTGGGTGTTGAGTTTGCTAAGCTCTTTGTAGATTTTAGATACTAGCCCTTTATCTGATATGTCATTTGCAAATATCTTTTCCCACTCTGTCAGTTGTCTTTTGGTTTTGTTGACTGTTACCTTTGCTGTGCAAAAGCTTTTGATCTTGATGCTGGCGAGGATGCGGAGAAAGGGGAACCCTCCTACACTGTTGGTGGGAATGCAAGCTGGTGCAACCACTCTGGAAAACAGCATGGAGGTTCCTCAAAAAATTGAAAATAGAGCTACCTTATGACCCAGCAATTGCACTACTGGGTATCTATCCTAAAGATACAAACGTAGTGATCCAAAGGGGCATGTGTACCCGAATGTTTATAGCAGCAATGTCCACAATAGCCAAGTTATGGAAAGAACCTAGATGTCCATCAACAGATGAATGGATAAAGAAGATGTGGTATATATATACGATGGAATACTATGCAGCCATCAAAAGAAATGAAATCTTACCATTTGCGACGACATGGATGGAACTAGAGCGTATTATGCTTAGCGAAATAAGTCAACTGGAGAAAGACAACTACCACATGATCTCCCTGATATGAGGAAGTGGAGATGCAACGGGGGTGGGAGTTAAGGTGGTAGGAAAAGTAAAAATGAAAGAAGATGGGATCGGGAGGGAGACAAACCAAAAGAGACTCTTAATGTCATAAAACAAACTGAGGGGGGTGGGGGGAAGAGGGGTTGGGTGAGGGGGGTGGGGTTACATCATATGTTTAAATAAAGCTTAAATAAAGTAAAAAAAAAAAAAAAAGAAAATTACAGACCAATATCCTTGATGAACCCAGATGAAAAAATTCTCACCAAAATACTAGCCAATAAGACCCAACAGCACATTAAAAGGGTTATTCACCATGACAAAGTGGGATTTATTCCTGGGCTGCAAGTTTGGTTCAACATCCGCAAATCAATTAATGTGATACAATACATTAATAAAAGAAAGAACAAGAACCATATGATACTCTCAATACATGCTGAAAAAACATTTGACAAAGTACAGCATCCTTTCGTGATCAAAAGTCTTCAAAGTATAGGCATAGAAGGTACATAACTCAATACCATCAAAGCCATCTAAGAAAAATCCCACAGCAAATCTCATTCTCAATGGGGAAAAACTGAGAGCTTTTCCCCTAAGGTCAGGAACACGGCAGGGCCATCCACTATCACCACTGCTATTCAACATAGTACTAGAAGTCCTAGCCTCAGTAATCAGACAACAAAAAGAAATTAAAGGCATCCAAATTGGCAAAGAAGTCAAACTATCACTCTTTGCAGATGATATGATACTATATGTGGAAAACCCAAAAGGCTCCACTCCAAAACTGCTAGAACTCATATGGGAATTCAGTAAAGTGTTAGAATATAAAATCAATGCTCAGAAATCAGTTGCATTTCTATAAAGCAACTGAAAAAACAGAAGAAAGAGAAATGAAGGAGTCAGTTCCATATACAATTGCACCCAAAACCATAAGATACCTAGGAATAAATCTAACCAAAGAGCCAAAGAATCTGTACTTAGAAAACTATAAACTGTTCATGAAAGAAACTGAAGAAGACACAAAGAAATGGAAAAATGTTCCATGTCATGGATTGGAAGAACAGATATTGTGAAAATGTCTATGCTACCTAAAGCAATCTACACATTTAATGCAATCTCTATAAAAATGCCATATTTTTTCCAAAGAAATGGAACCAATAATCCTAAAATTTATGTGGAACCATAAAAGATCTTGAATAGCCAGAGGAATATTGAAAAAGAAAGCCAAACTTGGTGGCATCACAATTCCAGATTTGAAGCTCTATTAGAAAGCTGTAATCAAGACAGTATGGTTCTGGCACAAAAACAGACACATAGGTAGTGAAACAGAATAGAGAACCCAGAAATGAACCTTCAACTCTAAGGTCCACTAATCTTCAACAAAGCAGGAAAGAATATCCAATGGAAAAAAGACAGTCTCTTCAATAATTGGTGTTAGGAAAATTGGACAGCCACATGCAGAAGAATGAAACTGGACCATTTCCTTACACCACACACAAAAATAGACTCAAAATGGATGAAAGACTTCAATGTGAGATAAGAATCCATCAAAATCCTTGAGGAGAACACAGGCAGCAACCTTCAACCTCAACTGCAGCAACGTCTTCCAAGAAACATTGCCAAAGGCAAAGGAAGCAAGGGCAAAAATGAACTATTGGGTCTTTATCAAGATCAAAAGCTTTTGCACAGCAAAGGAAACAGTCAACAAAACCAAAAGACAACTGACAGAATGGGAAAAGATATTTGCAAATGACATATCAGATAAAGGGCTAGTACCTAAAGTCTACAAAGAACTTATCAAATTCAACATCCAAAGAACAAATAATCCAATCAAGAAATGGGCAGAGGACATGAACAGACATTTCTGTAGAGAAGACATCCAGATGGCCAACAGACACATGAGAAAGGGCTCAACATCATGTGGCATCAGGGAAATACAAATCAAAACCACAATGAGATACCACCTCACGAACCAGTAAGAATGGCTAAAATTAACTACTCAAGAAGTGACAGATGTTGAAGAGGATACAGAGAAAGGGGACCCCTCCTACACTGCTAGTTGGAATGCAAGCTGGTGCAGCCACTCAAGAAAACAGCATGGAGGTTCCTTAAAAAGTTGAGGTATTTACCCTAAAGATACAAATGTAGCAATCCAAAGGGGCAATTGCACTGGAATGTTTAAAGTAGCAGTGTCCACAATAGCCAAACTACAGAAAGAACCTAGATGTCCATCAACAGATGAATGGATAAAGAAGATATGGTGTATATATATACTATGGAATATTATGCAGCTATCAAAAGAAATGAAATCTTGCCATTTGCAAAGATGTGGATAGGACTAGAGGGTATTATGCTGAGTGAAACAAGTCTATCAGAGAAAGACAATTATCATATGATCTCTCTGATATGAGGAATTTGAGAGGCAGGGTGGGGGGTTGTAGGGTGTAGGGAAGGAAAAATTGAAACAAGATGGTATCAGGAGGAAGACAAACCATAAGAAAGTCTTAATCTCATAACACAAACTGAGGGTTGCTGGGGGGGTGGGGTGATAGGAAAAGGGTGGTTGGATTATGGACACTGGGGAGGGTATGTGTTATGGTGAGTGCTGTGAAATGTGTAAGCTGGATGATTCACAGACCTGTACCCCTGGGGCAAATGATACATAATATATTTTATGTTAATAAAAATAATTTTTTAAAAAAGGTTCCAAATTGACAATCAAAAGTCCAAATTTCAGCCCTAAACTAGACCTACTGAGGTGAATCTCTGAGAATGAAGTCCATGAATATTCACTTTAAAAAATAACCTCCCAGGGGCACCTGAGTGGCTCAGTCGGTTGAGGGACAGACTTTTGATTTCAGCTCAGGTCATGATCCCAGGGTCAGAAGATCAAGTCCCACCTTAGGCTCTGCACTCAGCATGCAGTCTGCTTATTCCTCTCCTTCTGCTCCTCCCCACTGTTCTGTCTCTCTCTGTCATGTCTCTCTCTCTCTCAAATAAATAATCTTGAAAAAAAAATAATCTCCCAGATGTTATTTATGCACCTAATACATGAGGCGTCTGTATTATATAAACATCTGTCATTGGACTTGTATTGAAAAAAGTCTACTTGATTATATGAACCATGTGTCTGAGCCAAGTCTTATATTGCAAGGTGTCAGATGTAAATGAAGAGAAATGGTTACATTGTTTTTAAACCTTTTGGTAACACTTACTAAATTTGGTATTGTGAACAATATTAAATTTCCTTCTGATTTAGTAAAAGTACATTTTTTACATTTAGGTTTGTACTATTCTCTTCTTCTTGAGAGCATTAAAGCCATCAAGAGAAATTGTGGTTGCCTATGACGATGGGTATTTCCATCTAATTTGAGAAGAAAGAGGGATTTAGGGGAAACTTTATAAAACTGTTCTTGGAATTTATTTCATTTATTTGTAATAAATATATCATCTCTAAAACTAGATTATAAATCAGTTTACCTTGCTTCATCTAGCAACGTATAGCTTAAAAAAAATAAAAAAAAAAAAAAAACAAACCCAAGAGCCAAGCTATATAATGCTTTCTTGGGTAGAAATTCTGGGTAAATAAGCATTTCCAGATGTTAATTTTGAATAAAATTTCTCTCTAAATTACATGCATACATGATCTTCCCTTAGTGAAACGGATCAATTAAAAAAACAGAACAAATATTTTTTTTTTAAATGGGGAAAAAACAAACACTATTTTCTCTATATATGCTTGATACACAGAACAACATAGATATGATTGGTGAAATAATGAGTAAAATAAGCAAAAATGAAAACTACCATTCCAGTATAACTTTTCTAAGTTAAAAAATGACTAACACTAGGGGCGCCTGGGTGATTCAGTGGGTTAAAGCCTCTGCCTTCAGCTAGGGTCATGATTCCAGGGTCCTGGGATCAAGCCCCAGATCAGGCTCTCTGCTCAGCAGGGAGCCTGCTTCCTCCTCTCTCTGCCCACCTCTCTGCCTACTTGTGATCTCTATCTTTCAAATAAATAAATAAACTATCTTAAAAAAATGACTAGCACTAATTAATATAATTTGATGAAAATATAAAAAGAAGCAATGTAATAAAATAATGGTTATTTGGGTGTTGGGGAGAGGTAGGCAAATGATAAAAATGTAGCATCTAAGTATAGAGAAGCTATTATAAATTAATAGTTTTTACATTGGAAAATAAATTCATAAGGTCTCACTAAAAATGTCTTGTCAAAATTTATCTCTGATGAGATTAAATAGTAATTGATACAATTCAATTGTACCTTTAACGAAAAACTGATACTGGAATGTATGAATTAGCACTCTCAAAACTATAACATAGGAACTAATCTTAGGAATTTTTTTTTTAATTTTAGGATGGTAAAAGAGATTACCTTAGAAATGGTATACTATTTCTCTTAGAGAGTGAAAACCAATCACTGCCAAATATTTTAATGCCTATAAAACAAATTCCCTTAAAAAGAACAATGGCAAGAATGACAACAAGAAACTCTCAAACAAGACCCATCACCTGTATTTGATGATATCTGGGGATTATTTGTTTTTTTATCAAGAGCTATTTATTTGCTTTATGCTTATTCTGGAAGATTCCAAACTATACATTTATTTAAAATGACTCTTCATCAATAAATTAAAGACAAGATATAAGGAAATAATTTCTAAGGGACGCCTGGGTGGCTCAGTGGGTTAAGCCGCTGCCTTCGGCTCGGGTCATGATCCCAGCATCCTGGGATCGAGTCCCGCATCAGGCTCTCTGCTCGGCAGGGAGCCTGATTCTCCCCTCCCCTCTCTCCTTGCCTCTCTGCTTACTTGTGTGATCTCTGTCTGCCAAATAAATAAAACCTTAAAAAAAAAGTTCATGTTTTTCCCTTTTCAGTTCCATTTTGACACCTTAACTTATTAATTCAAGCCACTATATATTCTAAGTATAGTGATCATGATGTAAGATAACTTAAGAGTTTTATAAACCTTCTCATTAATATGCTTCCATAGCCAAGGAAGAGGCAAGATTCAACCAAAGGGAATTTAGTCACATCAAAAGAGGACAGATATTCTAACTTCAAATATTTGAAGGTAAAGGAAATTTGATACAAACAAAAGCATGCTTATGGATGGAGAGTATGTCCTTTTAAAAAGAAAAGATATCTCTTTCTTCTGTGATTTGGGGGAAAAATTCCACAGTGCCTTTAGCTATTTTCTGCTGATAGGAATTTTCCTTCAGACCTCATTTTCAATGTAGGTTACTTGTATGATATAAAAATATTCTTAACACATGGACCAATTTGTCTGAAATCTTCTCTAGTGTCTCTTAATTATTTTCTCCTATATTATACTTGCTGAGTTAGATAAAATAGATAACTAAAAATAAGCATTTTTGTGACAATATTTTATTGACTTATTTAAATATATGTAAAAAGCTCACATGTATTGTCCTTAAATTTCACCAGAAACTATTGTGAACAACTTGTACGTATTAACTTTTTTAAATGTTAATTTCCTCTGAGCTAGCAATTGTTGCTCCCATGCAAAGAAGAGGAAAATAAGTCACAGATAAGTAAATTGTACAAGGTCACATAGCTAGTAAGAAGTGGATCTGAGATCTGTAGTTTTGTTTAATTGTAGACTTGATGCTCTTTTTATTTTTTAAGATTTTATTTATTTATTTATTTGACAGAGAGAGGGAGAGAGATACAGTGAAACAGGGAACACAAGCAGTGGGAGTTGGAGAGGGAAGTAGGCTTCCCACCAAGCACGGAGCCCAATGTGGGGCTCCATCCCAGGAGCACAGGATCATGACCTGAGCTAACGGCAGACACCTAACAACTGAGTCATCCAGGCACCCCAGACCTGATGCTCTTAACCATTATGCCTTAATATTTCATGGTCTGTTAAAATTATCACCTGAATAATTAAATATCTACAAATGTTAGCACAACTAAATACATGATTCAGTGCAAAAAATGTTCCAATGCTCAATACACTACTAAGTAGCCAAAATATAATCAATATAATTATGTTTTTATATGCATAAGGACATATTTAAAATAATTACATTTTATAATCATAAAAAACCTCATCTTTAAATGCCTAAGTGTTGCAAGCACAGATCAATAATGTGCTTTATTTATTTTGACCCTATGATGAACTCTGTTATTATGCTCTTTTGTGAACAACTGAAAAGGATATGGAATTTTAAAAGGATTATGCTTACCTATTATGGGTTAAGTCAACATCAGTGAAGAAACTGGGTTTCTAATAATGTAGCTACATTAAAAATGTTGGGGAAAAAAGAAAACTGAGTCATTTGATTTTTGAGTTGTGTCTAGTGCTGTGTCAGAATAGAAATGACATTAGTATTTTTATTCAATCACACATGTATGCAGTCATTCCAAAACCCTATGTTTTTAAGCCTATGAAACACAGTAAGAACACAAACAAAAGCAAGATGAATAGGAAGATGTGAGAGGGAAAAAATCACACTGCTCCAACCTCAGAATTTTCAGAATCCAGAGAACTCAATCTTAGCCTGCATATATACTGCTTGCATACATTCAGTTTGAAAGAGGGGCACCTGGTTGGCTCAGTGGGTTGGGCCTCTGCCTTCGGCTCGGGTCATGTTCTCAGGGTCCTGGGATGGAGCCCCGCATCGGGCTCTCTGCTCAGTGGGGAGCCCACCCACTGCCTGCCTCTCTGCCTACTTGTGATCTCTGTCAAATAAAATACTTAACAAAAAAAATGAAAGAAAAATCACAGAGATTTTAGGTGCTGGATCAGAAGTCAGCAAGTGATAGTTGAAATGCCCAATGTAACCTTCTACCTGTTTTTGTCTGTTTTGCATGGTGAACTGAGAGGATTTTAAACCCCCAATATTGAAAAAAATCGAAAGTATCCTATTGTGTGACACATGAAAATCATAGGAAATCAAAATTTAGTGGCTGGATATAAGGTTTTGGCATGCTCCTTCCTTTATGTATTTTCTCCGGCTGTTTTTGCATTACAAGGACAAATTTCATATGTTATGAAAGATGGTATGAGTTGCAAAGCCTAAAATATTTGCTATCTTTACAGAAAGGTTTGTTGTCCTTCACATATACTATCCATATAGGAAATGTTTACTGGGAAATTATCTTGCTATGTGAATGGAGCTACTCATATTGAAATAATCTTTTTCTGAATAACTCAGTTAATTCTTCATTAGAAATTCAGATGCTGCCCATATTAATTTTTTAATGTGTTTTTATTTTTTAAATATTTTAATTATTTGAGAGAGCAAGAGAGAGAACATGAGTGGGGGGAAGAGCAGAGAGTGAGGGAAAAGCAGACTCCCTGCTGAGCAAGGAATCTGATGTGGGGCTCAATCCCAGGATCTAGGGATGATGACCTGAGCTGAAAGCAGATGCTTATCTAATTGAGCTACCCAGGCACCATTGGATGATGTCCATTTTAAACGATGATAGTGACTGATTATTACAATCTTTATTTAAGTACAAATAATGTGTTTCTGTTGCCAACTATACAGTATTTTGTAGCATATATGCAATATTACACTATGTAGTCATGGTGTTAGTTTAAAAAATCTAAAATGCAGTTCTTATCCACAAATATCTGAACATTTAAATATAAAGAAATGATTTATTATTTATTTGTCAAATCTTGGGCTACGTCTTTGGATGTAGTTTTTTATAAAAATCTCTAACATTAGGATACATTAAAGTTAGGAATAAGGCTAATCCTCGGGGATTTAACTATACCTCACATTTTCCAAGAGCAGTTTTCAACCCTGGATACATTTTGGGACTCTCTTGGCTTGTTTTCTTAGAGAAGTTTAATCCTCTTTCAGTTCACAATATTAAAAATTAAATTCATGCTAATGACCTAGATTTTTTTAAAAAAAGAGAACAAATCAATGGTTATCCCAGGTAAACTGTTCTACCGTATAAATGAGAACTCTGGATTGTATTCTATTGGAACAAAACTGTTCCCTCCAGACTTAATGTCCCAGTAGAAAGTTTTCTTGATTGACTATATGACAACTTACTAGGTCTGAAGTTAAGAAAGAATGGTATAATCTCTTCATACATTATTTGTGAATAAACTTTTCATTGACTTTTATTGTCTGATGCAGTTTGGCTAGGAATAGTAATAATAAATTATATATTCAATTGCTAAAGAGTTCTAGGGTAGCCTTCATCATCTTCTCTGTATTTTTTTCTTTTTTTTTTTCTGTAAGGTTTTCTTTTATTTAAAAGATCATTCACAAAATACTATATCCACAGATCAAAAAATAGGGAATACTTCAGAAATCTGTGTATCATCCTTGTATAAAGGTCATGCTAATCTTCTCTGAATCATTCCAATTTTAGCATATGTGTTGCCAATGTAAGCACTATATTTTTACTTCTAGTGACTTCATTTATACCCACAGTTTCTCTTTATCACTTATAGATACACCTTAGCTATCCAAAATCTACTTTGGCAGCTCCAAATTTATCCAAAGCACCAAACATGTGTCTTCCTGGGTCCATTGACTATGTCGCCACATGTTTCATGAAAACCTTAAATCTCATGATGTTCAAATCTGAATTCAGCTAGCTTTCTTTTTCTTCTCCAAATTTACTTCATGTTGAGTATTCTATTTTTTTAATATTTTATTTATTTATTTGACAGACAGAGATCACAAGTAGGCAGAAAAGCAGGCAGAGAGAGAAAGGAGGAAGCAGACTCCCTGCCGAGCAGAGAGCCCAATGCGGGGCTCAATCCCAGGACCCTGGGATCATGACCTGAGCCGAAGGCTGAGGCTTAACCCACTGAACCACCCAGGTGCCCCCATGTTGAGTATTCTTAATTTCAGTGAATGGTATCAGTACCTTCTCACTTTCTGAAGCTGAAATTATCAGTATCATTCTAGACACTTTCCTTATACTTATTCCTCATTGTCATGCCTTCCCCCTTCGCATGCACTGAAAAAACAGGAGATTACTATTTACCAATTTTAACTCCTAAGTATCTCCACTCTAAGTACTGAGTACTAAGTACTCCTCCTCTCCATTTTCACAGTCATAACCTTGGTTTGATTTATAATCTCTTAGGCTCATGATGTTTGTATTAGTGTCCTTACTAGATCCCTTGCCTAAATTCATTTTCAAACTATCCATCTTCCATAATGTTTATAGAAATGACTTAACAAGTCTGCTTTATTTTTTTAACAAGTTTGCTTTAAATAATTCAGTACACATTGCCCAAATTAAGTCCAAATATTGTATTACAGCATAAGGAACTCTGAATCTTCATCCTATCTCCTCTAAAATGCATGTCTTTTCACTTAATTGTATCTTATAATTCAATCTTGCTGAACTAGAGTCATTTTCCAGCACATGTTAGTCTCCTCCTTGTACTTCTGGGCCTTTTGATAAAATGCTCTATCTTGTTTGTTCTCTCAACTTTCTACCTGACAAATTCCTGCTGGATTTTTAAAACCCAGCTTAATTGTAACATCATCTTAAAAGTTTTTCTAGTGTTGTCAGTGAAAATGGCAGAGTAAAGAAATTCAAAAGTTCATCCTTCCATAAAAGCAATGGAATCTTATAAAAACTGTCAGAATCAACCTTTTTGGAATTCTGGAAACACACCAAAAAATACAGCAATGAGGGTAGGCTTTAAGTAAGAAAAGTCATCTGAATCTTAGTAAGAACAGAGGGTTTTGTGGTGTAACTTACACTGTTCTTTTCTTTTGGATGGGGGAGGGGCAGAAAGAGGGAGAGAGAATCCCACGCAGGCTCCACGCCCAGTGTGAGCCTGATGGAAGGCTTGATCTCACAACCCTGAGAACATGACCTGGTCTGAAATCAAGATTAAGATGCCTAACCAACTGAGCCACCCAGGCACCTCAGACTTACGTTGTTCTCATTTCACATTCCCAGTTAATCCACAACCCTTGTACAGGTACCAGTACCAGAGGGAACAGAAAAGACCTCATTCACAAAGAATTGTGACCATTTGTTTTGACCTGTCTAATGCTTTCTAGAATACCAGCTGAGGGGTTGCCTTTATCTTGTTTAACTTGGAACTGTGGCAGCTTTCGGGGGCATTTGTCAAAAACATTTATAGAGAGATGTATTAGTTTTCTGAAACAATGGCTACACTTGGGGAAAACCACTTACTAATGAAAAAGCTTGGGAGAGAAGACTAGGGAATGACATGCTTTGGGGAAACATATGTTTTTTGTTTTGTTTTTTAAAGATTTATTTATTCATTTATTTTAGTAAGAGATAACAAATGGGGGGAGGTGCAGGGGTGGGGAGAGAGAGAAAGAGAAGCAGATACCCAATGAGCATAGAATTCAACATGGGGCTTGGCCCAGGGTTTGATTTCAGGATCCTGAGATTATGACCTGAACCAAAATCAAGTCAGTTGATTAACTGACTGAGCCACCCAGATGTCCCAGAAAACACATGTTTTCAAAAGCTCCAAAACATTCTTGGGAATCTGAAAAGTCATGGGAATCTGAAAAGTCATGTGACTTTCTGAAAATTCTGAAAATTCATGTGAATTTCCAGAGCAGGGCACATGCTCAGGAAAGAATTAAGAAGGCCCTAAGCTCTCATTCTGACTGACCTTTGGGATCTACAGAGGGAGGGAGTAAAGGCCAAGGCAGAGATGTAAATTGCTTAACTGAGTGTTGAAGGTATGCCAAGCATACACACAGACCACTGGCGAAGACTGGGAATTTATTGTTCATAGGTGTCTAAGCAAATCTTAGTCCATCCTCTAGCTCACCACTAAACTAACAGAACATTAGGGGCCACATACAACAGAAAAAAGATTTTACAATTAGTTCAGAAAGTCACCAGATATCCAAACAATAATAACAACAAGGAACAACAGCAAACCCTAGGGGCAAGGGTTTCCAGATATCCTGATTTCTAGAGTTGCTACATTACCATATTAAAAATTCTCAGTTTTCAACAAAAATGTGATGCATACAAATAAATAAGAAAGTATGGTCCATAAACAAGAGTAGGGGGGAGCAATAAATAGAAACTGTCCCTAAGGAAGTCCAAACATTAAATTGACTAGATAAAGACTATTATACTTCTATGTTTCTATTTATAGGTAATGTCCAGAATAGGCAAACCAATTGAAACAGAAAACAGATTAGCGGTTTCCAGGGGGAAAAGGGCAGGGGAAAATGAGAAATGACTCTTCAAAATGGGTATGGAGTTTCTTTTTGGGGTGATTAAAACTTTCTGGAATTAGGCAGTGGTGATGGTTGCATAACATTGTGAGTATGTTACATAGCCCTGAATTGTATAACTTAAAATGGTTAAGGTGGTGAATTTTATGTTATGTGAAGGTATCTCAATAAAGATACGAGTCTCCTTCCTCCCAAAAAAGCTTTCAAGACTTCTCTACCCTAGTTTTGGTACTCCTTGTAGATCACATAGGTTCCCATTGCATATACCATATTCTCCTGAAAACGCTGTTTGTTTGCATATCTTTTCACCTTGCTTGTGGATTCACGGGGATTAGTGATAATGCTCCTCAGCCTAATAGCTAGAATTATGCTTGAGGTACAAATCCACCACACTGGAAAAATTGTGTAATAGATCCTTGTAGATGATTACTTGGTATTTATCTGTGATCATAAGGCAGATTCAAAATGAGAACAGTAATTGCCCTGAAAGTAACTGTCCTGAAGGAATACAGTAAATAGGATATACTATAGCTATTCACCATTCAGAGGTAGTTAAAAACAGATTCCTTATGGGGTGGACACAGAGAGCCTTAGTCTGAGACATCAAAGGGCTTACTATAGCTCAAAACAAGTTAAGTACAAGTGAAACAATTCAACTACAACACAAGATCCATAAAATTAAAATGCAGGATATTATATGCATTGTATATGTCAGGGAAAAATAAAATAGGAGAGTAAATGCTATAGAAAGAACTAATGGGGAAATTGTGAAAGGATCTGGCCCTAAATAATGGTTATTTAAACCTTCCTGGGAGTGATTCACCATCTCCCCATCTGTATATGGAGTTCTGCCATGTCCAATTGGGTTGTTATCAAAATAAATGTGGTTAACAGATGTCCTCAAAGTCTAAGACAATTAACTGAATATGATGAAACAAGAAGACATTTGAAAATTCTCCTAAGTTTCGTGATCTGATGGCTAGGAAAACTGTAGTGGCTGTAATAAAATGAGGAAGATATGAAGGTCAATCCATTTTGAGGGAAAGATGATAACAAAGAGGACTGGACATGTTATGTTGAAGACTAAGTGGAACATAGATAAAAATGCCAGAACTCAGGACGAGGATGGAACCTTTCTTAATATTAACCAAGAGTTTTGATAAATAAGTTAGATGCTCTTCAAATTCACTGGGTGTTCTTACTGTAATAATAGCTAGAAATTCATGGAACAAATCAGGAACACATTTTTAGCAAATTATGTTCTTTTTGTTGTTTGGGTTTATTTCATCATCACAAACTTAACTCTGTGATCCAGTTAGACTTGAAGGGGAGTAGGGAAGACATGGAATCCATGGAACTGTAGCCACAGCACAAAGATTATCGGAAATTTCCAGCAAATGGGGGTGATGGGGATCTCTCCAGAGCTACAGAAGGAATGGGCTCGTAGTTAAGATAAAACACAAGTCAAATTTATTAGATTTGTCCACAGTCACCAACTGTGATCTTGTTGGTCTTGCCATTGTTGGACGCAAAACCTTCCAGGCTTCCCCAATACTCATACCCTCTTTCACCATGCCAAAGACCACATTCTTGCCATCCAAGCACTCAGCCTTGGCAGCACAGATGTAAAACTGGGAAGCATGTTGGGTCCAGCATTTGCCATGGCCAAGATGCCAGGACCGGTGTGCTTCAGGATGAAATCTGTATACTCAAATTTCTCCCCATAGATAGATTTGCTGCCACCACCCCAGCACATAAATCCTGGAATAACCAGGTGAAATCAGGAAATTTTATAACCAAGTCCTTTCTCCCAGTGCTCAGGCACCAGAATTCCCTGTTGTATTTGGAACTTTGTTTGGAAACTGTTCAAAGGAGACACAGCCCAAGCACTGCTGTCCACGGTGATGTTCAAGAACATGGTGGTGCTGACCACAGCTGGGTGGCTCAGATGGCTGTGGGGTGCTGGTATCTGCCAGGCCAGCAAACTATTTTCTAATTCATAGTGTTAATAATTGTTGTAATTACTAATCCATTAAGCCATGTAATCAATATTTATCAAGAGCCAAATATATGCTAAGAATAGATGCTGAGGATAGATAAACACTATTCACAAAGTTCCCACCTTACAGAGCATACATTATGATTAAGTTAAATATATCAATCAAGGAAGATCCTATAGTTTGATTTAAAAAATCAGTAAGTCTGTACATTGCAAAGTTATCATCACATAACTTGTCTTCCCTCTTTTTCCTCAGCAGATTAATTCACTGTTATTATTAAATTCATGGCAAGTCCCATATGCTCCCACCAAGGAGAGGAAGCATTTTCACTAGACTACTCAGTTCTGAGCTATTACTTCTGCTTCCTTTGTTATTATTTTATGTACCAATAATGTGCTGAGTAAAAACTAAGTACCTATTTCTGGGGCATGGCAGAGAATATATATAATCAGATAATATCCCTGCCACACAAAAATTTTTACAGTCTAGAGAATGAAGCATAAATTTATACAAGTGTGAAATTATTAATTAGAGTATGGGATGAGATGCATAGATTGTTAGCTGTATATAAAACCTGTCAAGCTGAATGTTTTAATCAGAGTTAAATAGCAGTGTCCCAGCATCATGATTCAGTAGACTATCCAGTGTCAAGAGCTAAATGACTAGCCAGTGTAAGAGGAGGTATTTACATCTCATTCCAATAGCATAGCATATGGTAGACTCTTCATTCTCAGAAGTCAAAATGGTAGTATTTTGCCCAATTAAAACTATATTTATAGATACAAATTTCCCCAAATTTCAAATTTAATCCCTTGAAAAATCGACATCAGAAATAACATTTTTAAATTTTAAATTATATTTGTTTACACCAGAACTGAAAATCTAGAAACAGCATTTTAAGTAGGTAAGTGATTTTAGGAAATAAAGCCTAGAAACAGAATACACATTCATTTCTTTTTTTTTTTCCACATTCATTTCAAGTAAGCTTGGACGAATTATTACAGAATGATCATGAATTAAGCCACAGAGAGATTTTTAATAAATTTCAAAAATGGAATTTACTTTGCATGACCAAAGTAAAATTATTCTAGAAATTTATTTTAACTTTTGAGCAAGGACATTCTAGTGACAGGCAACCTCAACTTACATCATTGATAAATGGATAGGAATTGGGTATTAAAAAGTCAAGGAAAGTGTATGCAGGGAAATGCACTGCAGTGAAAGAAATATTGTGAGCAAAGATACAGAAGTCAAGTATAAGTGATGAGTTATGGAAATGGCATATAGTTAAACTTGGCCTAGAATTTAGTGATTATGAAGGATATGTTAGGAAAGAATAATAGACCCAATATTTAGTCTTCATATTAGCCATAACTCGTTATTAGCAAGTCACATTTCTTATGGACCTATGGAATTCTAAGACATGCAGCTTATGAGAGGCTGTTTATATATAGCTAGTTTAAGGAAATATAAGTTTTACTTTTTGTTTTCTCTTTTCAAGTAGCATGACGACTGGCATAGAAAGCTTTAACAGAAAATGTTCTATCCGCTCTAGCAGAAAATATCTTAAAAAGAATTTTGATCAACTCAGCTTAATTCACATGTTCACCTCTAAATCAATTTTTTCTGGCTAAGGAAATGGAGTTCCATTTGGTTTGACTTAGGTTATATAACTAACATCACACCACTCTGCTATGGAAATTATTCCAATGGTTCGTATTTGATTCCCAGCACTGAATAACAAATTGCCACACACTTAGAAGCTTAATATAACACAGTTATTGTCTAATAGTTTCCATGGCTGGGAGTACAGGAAATTTAGCTGGGTCCTTTTTTCAGGGGCCAAATGTCCATATCTGTAGGGAGCTTAGCACTAGTCCACATCATTCTACCTTGGCAGCCATTTTTGTGGCCAAGTGAACTGCAGGCCTTGAATCAACACTAGCCCTTCTGGTGAGTGATAAGTATGTGCTCTAAATACAGCCCCCAGCATCACAAGCTTCTAATAAGACTCCTTCCAACATCCCTTGTTATATGCACTCTCCCCTGACTCCCAGGCCTTTACCCTTGTGAGACCCTTGGTAAGAGACCCCACCCCTAGAAGCTTACCAAAAACCCTGCTTCTTTTGGTTTGAACCCACCAACCCAGCCCCTGCCTAAAGCATGCAACCCTTGGGCCCTAATGACTGCATGCGCCATAGGTCCTGCTGTGTTCTCTCTGCCAGCATCCTTCCTGGAGTTCCCCACATGCCCCTGGGGATGTGACCTGTACCTTGTCTAGGACCTGTGAGTAATAAATCTCTATTTTACTTTCTCTTTGGTCTTCTGCTGAATCACTGGTCACCATCAGACACTCTGGGACTCTATAAATGTTAATTTAACAAAGTCGCAATAACCTGGGAAATAGGCTAGGGAGTAATCTTCTTCAGACACCTTCAGGTCATTGCCAGAATTCACCCCAGGTATCCCCTGGTTCCTTCTTTATCTCTTTTCACTTTGTTTTCATTTTACATATTTAATAATTTGTTTGTCAATTAGTCCTCCTCCTTAGAATGTAAATTCCATGAGAGCAAGAGTTTCATTTGCTGGTTTGCTGTTGTTGCTGTTGTTTTTTGTTTGTTTGTTTATAATACTTGTGCTCACAGAATCTAAGGAAGGGCTTAGAAATACTACTATTTCCAAGATGATTTCACAGATGGCTATTTGCAAGTGAATACATATGACTTATTAGTCATAAGATTTTAGAGAAGGACTTTGTGTCATATTACTACCATAATGTGTTTTTAATAAAGTCTTTTTTCTAAGATGTCATTTATTTAATCATTTCTTCTAGAACTTTCCTTAATCTTAGAATCAGTTTAATTTTTTAAAATTTTTATTCTCCATCTTCCTCTCATTCTTCCCAAATATTTTCTTTTGTCCTTCAATAAGTTTTCAGTTCCTTTGGAAAATTACAGAAAAATCTAAGTAAAAATATTTTCCTAGTTTTTAGTTACAAAACTGATTATAAATAATCTAAATCTCAAAATAAAAGTTCATATTATTCCTCAAACTGGATTTTTCAAAAGTACACAAAGTTATGTTACCTTGTCTAACAGTTTTCAAGCTTCTAATGTTACTGTAGGCATAGAATCTGAATACTTTACCTAATTATTAAACTTCTGTTAAAAAGACATTAATAGGCAAAGAAACTTTAATATATTCCTTTCTATAATCAAGAGTAATATTAACATTCAGCTAGTGAAATTCTGCAGAAAAGGAAAGACCTGTTAAGAGATTTAAAATGCTAGAAGAGAGCCTGCATTTACTATAAATGCATACTAAGAACCTTGCTGTACCACACTTTAGAAATTAAAGTTCAAGAACCATTGCTAATGAAAGTAAAATATAATTACTATTCAAAAGTCATTTTAGTTTGGTGCCAAGAATTAATTTAAAATAATTTCACATTTGACCTAAAGAACCCTATGTTTTGGCCTACATCTGTATACTGCAAGTTCCCTTGTGAAATTTAATGAATTGTCTTGTTTTAATATCAACTACTCTTTTTTTAAAAGTCTATTTAGAATAGAGCTTGCTCATGGGTTTTCCTATACATGACAGTTAAGAACTCTATCATTTCTTAATTATGAATTAATTCTGCTTTTAAAGAGCTATTTAGACTGTCTTTGCTTACTTCTGGATTAAAATGTAACAATTACTCCCTAAGGGGACCTATGATTATATTCTGGCTGTGCAATAATGTGCTCTCTCTTACCCCTTGAACTACCATTATATCCCAGCATACAGTTTTTCAACCACTAGTAAAGCAGTAATCCAGAAATGAATATATTCACAAAATGTAGAGCTATTGGCTTGCCTAGACCTTGAGATGACTCTGCTGAACATACTTGATTGACACATCACTTTGCTACTTTCATTACTATTACTAAAAATTGAAGCATCCACAGTGGAATGATGAAATAATTCCAAGTAGGGATCTCACTATCCATCCTTCCTAATGTGAGTCTAGCTGGGGATAAGTTTTCAGTTATACTTGATCTTCAAATTGTCAGTCTCTCCTCTCTTACCTTCTTATTTTCTAAAAATCTCTAGGACAGATTTTTCCCAAGATCGTAACTTGTGTTAGGATTACTAAAAATAAAACTCAATTTCTGAAAATTGCTAAACTTTGAAAAGGAATAAATATTTAATTTGAATATGGGCATTCTGAATCATCACAGAATGATATGGTATGGGATGATCCTAAATTATTCTAGCTACATTTTTTTTTCTTTTCTCAAAATTCTCATTACCTTTAGGTGGTCAGTTTTGGAAATAAAGGAAAAATAATATTTATGATTTTTACATCTCATTTTACTTTCAGATGTGATTCCTAAACAGATGAGCACTAAATTCAATCTATGGTATGCCACTAACAACTGCATATCAGGTTAAAAACAGTATACTGACGATTTTTGTCACTGAATTTTTGGAAGATTTCCTAAGAATTCAGTTAGGACAATCCATGGCACCTAATTATACTAAACAACTAAACTGATAGTCCCAACTCACTATTTTTTGCAAATCTTTCTTGGATCACTTTCTCTCCCTAAAGTAATCATAGGACTATCAAGCATAATGGTCTGTACTCTGTAAGTGTGTTCATATACATTATTACATTTTCATTTGATTCTCCAAATAACCATGATTTTAAAAAGAGTTGTGTAAGTCACATTCATGGAAGAAATAATTATAGATTAAAGAGAAGAAATAATCATAGATTATAGATTTTAATAATTAAAGATTAAAACACCAAGTTGCCACAGCTTATATATGAAAAAGCAGTAATTTAAGACTTCTGATTTCAAGTTTAGTATCCTTCTAGAAAATATTCAAACTTTAAAATTTTTCAATCATAATTCCCATCACCTAAAGTAAAAACCAGTGATATTCTCCTCTTACTCAGATTTGGCTTCATTCCTTCATCAATATGATTATGAAAACAAAACAAAAACAAACAACAAAGGCCATTATTTCAATTCAACACTCATTCAGTACCTATTACATACCAGACAATGTTCTAGGCACTGTGGACCCAAATATGATAAAATATATATAACTTCTGAAGAAGCTAACACATTATTAGAAAACTTAGATATACATATAAAATTTTAAAAGTAGAATGCACACACAATGCACAGAAAACATAGACTGCACAGAGGTTAAGTAGAAAGCAAATGCCCCTTTAGAGAAAAATGGTGGTAGTCAGAAAAGGATTTATAATGAATCTGTAATATGATGATACTCTTTCAGGAAAATAGAAGTTTGTCATATATTTAAAAGTAGAAAGAACCTAAGGAAGGAAGTGCCTCAGACGTTCCTAAGGAACATAAACTAAAAAAAGAAAAAAAAAATTATGAAGAGAGTAAGGCATGAAAGATCATGAGATTTTCAGAAAAGTAGTATATTTTTATATTGCTGTAGTAGAAAATGAGTTGGGAAAGAAGAGAGTAAGACATGATCCTAAACAGATAGGCAGTTATTGTAGAGAGAAAATGGCTTTAAGTTTGAGGCCAAAAATTTCTGCATTTATTTTTTTTTAATTTAAATTCAATTAGCCAACATATAGTATATCATTAGCTTTTTATATAATTCAATGATTCATTAGTTGAGTATATCACCGAGTGCTCATCATATCACATGCCTTCCTCAATGTCCATCACCGAGTTACCCCATCCCCACACCCACCTCCCTTTCTGCAACCCTGTTTGTTTTCTGGAGTCAAGGGTCTCATATGGTTTGTCTCCCTTTCTGACTTCTTCCCATTCAGTAGCCCCCCCCCCAACCTTATTGCCCTTTTGTCCTCTGCACTATTCCTTATGTTCCACATAGAAGTGAAACCATATGATAATTGTGCTTCTCTGACTGACTTATTTCATTTAGCATAATATCGTCCAGTTCCATCCATGTTGATGTAAATTGCAGATATTTATCCTTTCTGATGTCTGAGTAACATTCTACAGTATATATGAACCATATCTTCTTTATCCATTCATCTGCATTTAAATTCCACCTCTGCCATTTGTTAAACGTTTTACTTTGGGAAAGTTATCCAATTTATCTGAACCTTTTTTTTTTTCCCCTAAGAAACTGGGATAATCATGCCTACCTATTATGTATTATGTGTGTAATGAACCCAGCATAGGATATGACAGCATAAGTGCTAAATGAATGCAAGCTATGGTTTAAATAGAGAGAAGCCAAACTCAAACTTGTAATTTTGCTACGGCTCATAGATTCTGTTATGAATCATCCTCAAATGATTTTCAATTATAAAGTAAATTGTAGGATAAATACATTCTGAACCATCCAAACACAATTTTCCTTGAAAAAATTAAAATGTCTGCTTTTAGTACTTGATCAAAGATCTATTTTCCAAACGTGTTGTATTTATTTTGTATTATATTTCTAGCATAAACATCTATACATCTTATCATAAATAATTGTGATGGTGCCATATTCTTCCCCTATTTAGAAAAGAGATCTAAGATATAATTCAAGTATTACATTTCATAACTGAATAGCATATTGTTTTTAAGAGCAAAGCCATTTTCTCAATGTTTAGTGTTCACTTCAGAGAAAAATAAAGGCGTAACAGCCAAAACACATTGCATTCAAAGTGTTTCAAACTGCACTAACAGTGACAATTTATAAACTTTAATTATATCAGAGTAACCACCAACAGCAAATATGAACCTTAGACTTCCTCCATTATTGAACTATTTTCCAGTAAAATTTTAGGATAACAGTAGTGTTTCTTGGTAGCTTTCTTTAGCATAACAGCATGTAAATTTCATTAGGTTTAGAAAAACCCTTAGACATTAATCCTAATTCCAGGAGGGAGAGCACCAGTTTGAACTTTTCCCTTTGTTCTTTCAATGCAATGTTGATATTAATTAAAAAGTACTATTCAATTTTTAAAAAAGTAAACAGAAGTCTAGTACTGTGAGTTCATAATAAATATATACATGAATGTATATATATATATATATATTTAAAAGTGTATAAAAATAACAAATAAATAAGTTGTAGTTAGTCATACCATAATTACTCTCATAAAACCAAAGTTACTTTTAGATGCTTGGGCTGTTTGCAACATAGTTTTCTCTGAGAAAACTAAGTCTGAAATTGATCTGAACCCTAAGGAAACAATTTTAATTATCATTATTTTCAATTCTCTTTACAAAAATCTCCCTGTTTTTACCTATCTCTATGTATGACTTCCAGCTTTCTCTAGTTTTGGGGTCCCCTTATTTTTTGAGGATTGTCAAATCAAATATCTAAGTGAACCAAATATTTTCACTAGAAGTCTAAACTATTTTTATGGTCACACCCAGATCATTTGATGACAAGAATTCAAAACTGGGTATTTTCCCTCAAGAATAACTTTTTAAAAATCATTCATCCACATGGCACCCGGTGGCTCAGTTGGTTAAGCATCCAGCTCTTGATCTCAGCTCAAGTCATGATTTTGGTGTACTGGGATAGAGCCCTGCCTCAGGCTCTGTGCTGAGTGGGGAGCCTACTTGAGATCCACCCCCACCCTCTGCTCCTGCCTGCCAGTCACATGCACACATAGCCCATCTCTCTCTCCCTCTCAAATAAATTTAAAAAATTAAAAATCATTCATCCAAGTTCTTTTTTTTTTTTTTTAAAGAATCCCAAGCACACTATGCCACATGGATTTCCTTGGATACTCCTCCCATTTTACTTAAAACATCTATAATTATAATATCAAGGTTTTATTTTTGAGTGTCTCCAGAAGCTTCTGAGTTATTTTCTCATTTAGAATATAAAGCCATTGAACCATATCTTAATTCTTAACTAGTTAATACAGGTATTCTCCAAATATAGACTCAGTAAAGTGACTCATTCTTACTTAAGTAATTTGTGTTATCTTCTGTGAATTTGCTTATTAAGTTATTCATTCTTTCAAGGAACATGTATTTGAATGCCTGCCACAGGCTAAAAAATGAATTATATTACAGGTCTCAGTTGCTACTATCAAGGAAATAAATTATAAATACCAATATAATGTAAAGAAAAAGAAAGAAAGAAAGAAAGAAAGAAAGAAAGAAAGAAAGAAAGAAAAGAAAAGAAAAGAAAAGAAAAGAAAAGAAAAGAAAAGAAAAGAAAAGAAAAGAAAAGAAAAGAAACATGCTAGACAGAAAAAGTTTGCCAGGCTACCTCAAAGGACAAAACATTCTGTAGGTCTGGAAAGATTGCCTGGAAGAGGTGATATCTAACCTTATCTGAAGAGGAAGCAGGCAAATGAGGGTAGTTTAATAAGGAGGAGTATAACGAGCAAGGAAGGAGGAAGGAAGGAGGGACTTGCCAATGAAGCTTTAAAGTTCCTTGTAAAATCCCTTATCACATCATTTTGGAAAGTCTCACATATGTTTACCAATCACATTCTCTGTGTGATTAGGACATCATGGCTTCTGTGACAAGTACTTTGGAGACATTCTCTTTACTTCAATATCAGTTTGGTACAATGTATTAGCAATTATAACCAGCATGCTGGATTCTCAGTCCAGTCATCTGGCAAAATATTCTTAGGATCAGAGAGTATATTCCCAAGAATGTCACTAAAAACTTAAACTTCTTTGTCTTTCCTCTTGTGAGAGTATATTCCCAAGAATGTCACTGAAAACTTAAACTTCTTTGTCTTTCCTCTTGTAAGATCTAATTTGACCTAGTTGTCTTTGACTAATAGATGCACTACCAAATAAAATTAGGCACTGACACAATACTACTATTGTACATACCAGTTGTGATGTATTTTAAACAAGCCCTCAAAATCTAGTAAAGTTAGTTTCTTAAAAGTCTTTCAAAATTTAATAGAAGGGATGCCTGGGTGGCTCAGTGGGTTAAGCCGCTGCCTTCGGCTCGGGTCATGATCCCAGGGTCCTGGGATCGAGTCCCACGTCGGGCTCTCTGCTCAGCAGGGAGCCTGCTTCTCCCCTCCCCTCTCTGCCTGCCTCTCTGCCTACTTGTGTGATCTCTGTCTATCAAATAAATAAATAAAATCTTTTAAAAAAATTTAATAGAAAAACATTAGAAGATAAGAATCAAGCTGATAGTGGTTCTTTATAGTCTTTTCATCTTCCAGTAAATCCCTATGTAAAATCAAAGAAAATAACTTGAGTAAAATATTGATTTTTAGTCTGCCTATAAATGAAATGGTGATGATGATATAACATACATAAATTTAATAGTTTCAGAAACTGCTATAAAAGGCATTGTAAAGAAAATTTAGAGGAGATAGAATTATTAAAAACAACATAACTCAAAATTTTATGTAGATTTTTTAATGGCAAATAAATCAGTTCTGATTGGTTTATCTGAGCAGTCTCTGATTCTAAAATTGTCAGACAGGGGCTTAATTGATAGATACTGTACTTACTGGATGATGGCCTTGAAAATGAATTTAATTGCTCTCTGTTAATACTTAGGATCATGCTATGCAAAAAGTATATCACACCACACAATCCAGAGAAACAGATTTAATATATAGTAAAATATAAAAGCATATCAGTTTGTTAAAAGCTGAAGACACAAAGAAATATAGAAGTGATTATCGGATTGACTAAAGTGACTAATTTTTTAAATGAAAAAAAGAACACAATTTGAAATATGTTCACAGATGTGGAAACCCCACAAAGATATGAGACTCCTACATGGACTAAATTTTACCATCATAACTGTTACGTTTTTAAAATAAGGTTTCTAAGAAAATTTCTTTAGTTTTAGAAAGCACTCTTTTATGTGAACCAGCTTATTTCCATATAACATTCACATTTTAAATACTACATACTGAGTCACTTCTTCCTTCATTTAATTTTCTGAAAATAAAACTAAACACTCCAGAGAGAGTGGTTGCTCAATTTAGCATAATAAAAGATAGACATTATGCTCATTAAAGGTAGTAAGGATGCTAATTTCATTTAGCCAGTGCTCTAAGTGAAACTCTATCCATCCTTTCTAATGGAGTCACCTATAGGCATTTGGCATTTAATGTACCAAAATAGCTGCAACATTACAG
>RCUC01140684.1:0-52538 GCA_003697995.1 Taxidea taxus jeffersonii | reverse complement strand
CCTCAGAATACACATCCCCTCACTTCCCTGAGACATGAAGCACAGAGTGCAGTCTTTTAGGCACTCTGTAGGGCCAAATGTGTTTCAGAATTTAAATAGTTCTGATGTTGGAAGTGTAAAAGTGTACATCTACCAAATATGACATATCTATCACCCCTGGAAGGATCTTAGGCCATAGGCCCTAAGCCAGCAGTTTAGTTTCTGCACCTTCACCTTGAATACAAGTTTGCCCCAACACAACCAAAACTTTTGGTTCTTAGACAATATTAGATCTCCAATTGCAGGCACAGGATTATGGATCTCTTCAAAGATCCATCCACCCAAATCCTATCACCTCAAACCCCACTGCCTGCCCTTCTCTGACTTCTGAAGGACTCATGGCACTCAGTCTGTAACAAAGACAAGCACCTGATACTACTCTGTCTCGTATTGTTCTCATTGTTTTTCATGCCTTCATTTTAATTCTAAATATGCGTGAATGCAGAGATCATGTTCTATGCAGCACACTGCATCTGGTAGGACTCTCTTGGTTTAGGAAAATGGATTCATTTCAACTTTTTGAAAATAGAAGTAGAGGTCATACAAACTTTACATAAGTTCAGGTGTGTAACAGTAATTGGACAAGCCTATACATGATGCTATGCTTACAAGTGTAGCTATCTGTACCATACAGGGCTATCACAATACCATTGACTATATTCCCTATCCTGTGCTTTTAAACCTTGTGACTTACTCATCCCATAACTGGAAGCTTATACCTCCCGCTCACCTTCACTCATTTTGCCCATCCCCAAACACCTTCCCCTCTGGCAGCTACCAGTTTCTATTTCTAGTTCCTGTCTGTGTGTTCCACTTTATTTTTTAGATTCCAAATATTACTGGAATGGTATTTGACTTGTAAAAACTGGATTTTTGGTCTCATAACTGAAAAAGTATAAGAAAACCCTCTGATTCTGGTCTAGCTGTATCCAGGGGGACAGAATCCATCAGGATTCTATCTTACAGTCCTTTTTGTCTCTCTGGCCCCAACTTCTTTGTCAGTATCATTCTTGACTAGGCTATCTGTACAAGGTGGCCCCTAGAGACTGGTGTTTTACAACAGTTAGCTGAGCAATCCCCAGGGAGAGACAGCTTCTCTATCTTCATGCTTTCACGAAAACTCCCATCAATCCCACCCATTGGCCAGCTTGGCCTAAACCATTGTCCATAGCCAAGAGTGGTGGTGTTCTCCTTAACCAAATGTGGACCCCTGTTTCCCCAGGGAACAAGTGCTTTCAGACATTCTTGGTAGCATGAAAAATGGTACAGTCCCCAGGGAGATGGAATGACATATGCATTTATCCTTTGACCTAGAAAGCCCACCTCTGGAAATCTGAACCACCAATGCAGTGGCAAAAAAATAAATAAATAAAAACCACCACCAACAACAACAACAACAAACTCACAATAACACAGGATTGAAAATCATCAAACATCCATGAACAGAGGCTGATTTGTGATAAGGCACATCCATAATTTTATGTGTCAACTTGATTGGGTTATGGGGTGCTCTGTTATTTTGATCAAACACTGTTCTGGCTGTGTCAGTGGAGAGTATTTCTGAATGAGACTAACATTTAAGTTGGTAAACAGTGAAGCAGATTGCCCTCTCCAGTGTGGATGGGCCACATCCAGTCAATTGAAGACCAGAATAAAAAAAAAAGAAAAAAGACTGTCCCTCTCCTGACTTAGAGAGAATTCCTCCTGCCTCATGGCCTTTGAACTAGAACATTGCTTTTTCCCCTGCCTTTGAACTGGAATGCTTGACATTGAGACAGTGTAAGTAAATATTGGTGCTTTGTGTTTGCTGAGCCCCCTAATATTGGTCACACAGACACTTTGAACACTACTTCCTGAAATAAATGAATGTGTTAATCAAGTAACCTCTGTGTGAATGTTAATACTTTTGGGGCTCTTCAGCCTAGGAAGCATGAAGTTACACAGATTCGTATCCATCTATACAATAGATTGAAATTGTGGCTGGTGATAGGCAGGGGAGGACACAAGAGCAAAAATGGTGGTCCAACACAACCTTGTGAGATGGTAAAAATCTGAAAGGTAGAAAAATATGCAGGTCCAGAAACATTTAGTCAGAGTCTGGGAGAGAATCTGTGGATCAGAAGCAGGGACTTGTCACACGCTTGTTCATTTTTTTGAGTACAGCAAGCTCAGAAGTCACTCTATCAAAGTCTTGACACAATTATCTTCTGAGAAATTAGGCCATTTTAGATTCTTCCTACTGTTCTTGCTTGCATACAACTGCTTTAATTCTTTCATGGACTCTCAAATCATGAGGATTCAGGGATCCCTCTAATGTTCTGCAGTAAACTATCATCTCATGTAACAAAGTGTTTCCTGATAAATCACTAAAAATATCTGCTGCTTCATTAAAAGCAGATTTCTGTTTGGGGATGCATGCACAAGATGGAGTGGCAGCTTCTGATGGTCATTCCATCCTGCTGATCCACAGATGCTGCAACAGGTGCAGCCAAAGCACTACTTGCACACCAGAACACTTAAATGCAGAAATCCAGCCCCCTTCATCTCTCAAAAGTGGCTTTAGATTATTATGCTGTGAAGGAAACCAGGTCAGACATTTCTGGTATTGTTTGAGCCCATTTGCATTTTGTGATTACCCACAAGGTTCCTAAACATGGCATATATTGCTTACTTATAATGGACTTAAATAGGTCAATGGGAACCTAGCTGCAAGACTAGACCTAGCCTCCATGGCCAGGCTCTCCTTTGAAGAAAAACCTTGCGGGAAAAACCTCAGAGTCAAAGCAATGAATAAGGAGAACAGAGGCTCACATAGCTCTTACCACATGGTTCTCAGCCTCAGAAAAGTTTCCATTCTTTGTCCCTTGGATGGGACCATCTGGAGGCCCATTCCCAGTGTCACTGTGTGCCAGTTTCCAACAGTGGTAACCTCTTCATTAACATAGACACTGTATCAGCTGCACCTCTTCCTGTCTCCACTTCTCCAGTTCCTGGAATGAGCTACTTAGACTCAAATATTTTTCTCAGGGTCTGCCTCTCAGAGAACCAAATCAAGAAAGTCCTAGAGGTCTACAAACCCTCTGAGTCCAGCAGCACATGAGAGGGATCCCAGAGCCTGCCAGAAGCTGTGTTATTACTACAATGCAGTGAACGGGAACTATAGCGAGAGAAACAGGAGGTTAGTGGTAATATGGAGGCTGAATTCTGCAGAACCACTTACAAATAAACTGAGGTTTCATAGGACTGCAGATGTGTCAGCAAGCCCACCTGAGATCACTTGAGCTTGCCTCCTATCAGCCATACTGTAGGCTTCTGAGCAAAAAAGAAGGGTGTTTATTTGGACTATAAGATTTGGGGTCATTTGTTATGCAGTTATACTAACTGCTACAGGATGGTTGATTTTCTTAAATAGAGTTATAACTGACAAGATTGTGTGTATTTAAAGCATACAGTGTAATAATCTGATATACAAGTTAAAATTTTTTCCTATGTGCTACAAAACAAAGAAGAAAAGTGTGGAAGTATGGCACCATTGCTTCAAATGAGGTGGAGGGTGGGCAGTGGAGACCTGCAGTTTTTAAGTGGAGGTGACCTTATGTTTCCATGTCACTGTGATGAGAGAGAATTGGAGGAAGGTCTGGCAGCAAAGGAGCTACTAAAGTATCAGAGATTCTAGGATGAAACACACCAGCCTGGGAGTATCATTTACCTCCCAAGCTGCAACTTCTTGATTTTCAACAATCCTCCATGAGGCATAAAGTGGGAGAAGATGTTTAGAAAACATATATCTTTCGGGGTGCCTGGGTGGCGCAGTGGGTTAAAGCCTCTGCCTTTGGCTCAGGTCATGATCCCAGGGTGCCGGGATCAAGCCCAACATTGGGCTTTCTGCTCAGCAGGGAGCCTGCTTCCTCCTCTCTCTCTCTCTGCCTGCTTCTCTACCTGCTTGTGATCTCTGTCTGTCAAATAAATAAATAAAATCTTTAAAAAAAGAAAGCATATATCTTTAGAAGACTTGTATCTAGAATATATAAACAATTCTTGCAACTCTATATTAAGACAATCCATTTTTTTTTAGGGTAAAAGATCTGAAGAGCCCCTTTACCAAAGAAGGTTTTAAGATAGCAAATATATGCATGAAAATATATGCCACATCATTAGTCATTAAGGAAAGGCAAATGAAAACCATATTGAGATACCACTACAAAATCTACAGGTACAATTAATGTTAAAAAGTCTGGCCACACCAAGTTTTGGCAAGGATGTGAAGCAGCTTCAACTGTCCCAGTCTGCTGATAGAAGTGTAAAATGGTACAACCACTTGGGAAAATAACTTGGCAATTTCTTCAAAAGTTACATGTTTCCCATTTGATCTAGGTATCCAATTTCCAGAGAAATGAAAGCATATGTTCATGCAATGATGTGAACATGAATATTCATAGCAGCTTAATCTAGAAAATCAAAATGGACAAAACTGAAATGTTCATCAAAGGTGAATTGATGTACAAGTTTTAGTGTATCCATATGATGGACTATTACTCAACAACAAAAAGTAACAAACTATTGGTGCATGCAACAAAGTTGAATTTGAAAATTATTATTACTGTACGTACTGTTCATCCTGTTTCTATGTATATAAAATTCTAGGGGATCCAAAATTTATTTTAAGTGACAGAAAGCAGGAGAAACAAAGGTAAAAATGAACTATTGGGACTTCATCAAGGTAAAAAAAACTTTTGCACAGAAAAGGAAACAGTCGACAAAACCAAGAATTAACAAGTGAGGAAATGACAGGTGTTGATGAGGATGAGGAGAAAGGGGAACCCTCTGACCTTTTGTTGGGAATACAAACTGGTACAGCACTCTGGACAACAAATTTGGAGGTTCCTGAAAAAGTTAAAAATAGAACTACCCTATGACCCAGCAATTGCACTACAAGGTATTTACTCCAAAGATACAAATTTAATGATCCAATGGGGCACATGTACCCCAATGTTTATAGGAGCAATGTCCACAATAGCCAAACTATGGAAAGATCCCAGATGTCCACCAACAGGTGAATGCATAATGAAGATGTAGTATATATGTGGGATGGTTATATTTGGTGTATATAACAGAATACTACTTAGCCACCAAAAAAAGAAAAGAAAGAAAGAGAAAGAAAGAAAGAAAGAAAGAAAGAAAGAAAGAAAGAAAGAAAGGGAAATCTTTCCATTTGCAATGATGTGGATGGAACTGGAGGGTATGATGCTAAGCAAAATAAGTTTATCAGAGAAAGAGAACTATCATATCTTACTCACATGTGCAATTTAAGAAACAAAACAGAGGATCATAGGGGAAGAGAAGAAAAATAAAACAAGATGAAAGAGAGGAAGACAAACCACAAGAGACTCTTAATCATTGGAAACAAACAGGGTTGCTGGAGGGGAGGTGGGTGGGGGACAGGGTAACTGGGTGATGGGCATTAAGGAGGGCACATGATGTACTGAGCACCAGGTGTTACATGAGACTGGGGAATCACTGGCCCCACCTCTGAAACTAATAATACCTTATACGTTAGTTAATTGAATTTACTTAAAAACTAAAGAGCACCCTTGCACAAGAATAAACAAACAATTAATTAAATAAAGCAAGTGACAGTGATTACTTGGTGGTGGGTGACTGAGGGAAGGAAGGATTATAAGGCCATCAGGGAAATTTTAAGAATGATGTTGATGTCCATTATCATGGGTATGTACATGTATCAAAACTCAACAAATTGTGTTTGTTTAAAAAAGTTTTCCTTGAAAGGTGATAGGAGGATATGGTATCTAGCTCATTTAGTACTCCTATTCTGGAAAATTCTACTCCTTACCTGGCATTCATAGAGAGGTATTATATCAATGTTTCCAAATCATCTTTTTTTAAAATATGTTTTTATTATTTATTTATTTAAGAGAGATAGCATGAATAGGGAGGAGGGACAGAGGAAGAGGGACAGGGAGAAGTGGACCATTTGCAGAGCAGGGACCCTGACATGGGACTCAACCCAAGGTCTCTGGGATTATGATCTGAGCTGAAGGCAGACACTTGACTGACTGAGCCACCCAGATGCCCCAAATTCTTTTTTTGTAGAGAAAATGGAATGGAGTTAGTATACATTTTGAGCTGTATTCTGCAGTAGGCCTGCCAAATTTGGAACATAGAGTCATTCTCTGTTCCCAGCAGATGAGGAAAATGAAAGGCAATGTGACTGGTCCCAGGTCACGTCTCAGGTCATTGCCAACCCAATCGTTTGTCCTCCCAGATTCAAACTGTGGACTGGTTCCCAGGTGACTGGGACACCTGGCTTCCTAAGCCCTTCAAAATGTCCATTGTTTTATTGGTGTGTTTTTTTCCCTCTGAGGGCTGGGTTGAGACCATTTTCTCTGTAGCTGAGAGTTTTTAAGGACACTCTCAGAAACCAGTCTCAGTTTTCAGTACAACGGTGTTCCTCTTTCCATTGAATCACCTCATCACAGCTTTTTTGTCCTTCTGAGCTCCTTTGTTACTTGGTGCCTTTATCCCAAATCTATACCTGGTCACCTCACCAGTCCAGAACCTCATAAGCCAAAACTCTATACGAGTAACCTGTGAATCAGTCTGAAATACATATGCTTAGCTGGAGTAATAAATACCTTCATTATCCGGGACCACCCAGCTAATATTTTATCTTCAATATGAATGCCTCAATATACAAAGACCCTCTTGTTCTGCACTCTTAGGCTGTGGTGAGGACTGAACATAATCTCCCTGTTCATAATGGACACACAGGGCTTAGGTTAAAACTTTTTATGGACACTTGTAAAATCCTTTGAAAAATCAATATAGATTAAAGCAGTGCCTTTCGCCACTCTCCTCACAAGCTCCTCCAGCCCATTCATGGGGATTTCCAAGGGACCCTGGGCACCACACACACAGTGGCCACCAGAGCCTGACTCTGCCCACGTGCCATGGCTAACTCAGAAGCTCAGGCCCCCACCCTGCTTTCAGCCTCGGCCATCCCCCTGGAAAGGAGTTTGTGCTCTGCACACATCACAGAGATACAGGAGAGTACAGGAAAGAAAAGCCACCAGCCTAATGAAACCCATACAATATCGACCCCTTTCATCCTGCCTCAATCCACTCTGGAAGAGACCATGAGGAGAGGCCTTCAGTTGTGGCCAAAGCCCTGCCCTGGCTGTTCATCTTCCTATTAATAAAATGCCTCTTTGTTGCTGCCAGACTGCTGCTGATAAATCTCTTTTGGTGGTGAAAGAGATGAACTTATGTCGATTGGTCCGCTGGCATCTTGTTTCTCTGTAGGGTCCATGGACAAGTGGCCTTGGCATCAGCTGGAAGCATGTTGGAAGTGCAGACTTTCAGGTCCCTCCCAGGCTTACCCAATCAGAATCTGCATTTTCATGAGATACCTAGGGGATCAGAACCTGAGAGGACCTTCCCAAAAAACCACTGTGGAATGTTCCACAAAGGAAAATACACCAATGGGGAAGGGATGGTTGTTTCCATTGCCTTTTCAGCCATTTCTCTCATTCTACAATTCTCTGAAGGGTTGATTTCCCAGTGGCCCCAGTGTTGTGCTGGAAGAAGGGAAAGAACCCCATGGAGGCTGTGACATAGAGCAAGGATGGAAGCTAAGTATGGGCCCAACAGCAGGAAATCCAACTCGCCAAGGCTTGCGAGTGTCCTAGAGCTCTATGTATTTCTTCTGCTAGATCATTTAGTGTCAGCTTATGTTATTGGGGATTTTACTTGCTTTTGGAGGTGGGCCTGTCTTGCTAGAACCTGTCCTCTTAGATTCACTTTGGCTGTATCTCAAAGTTTTGGGACCCTTGGCTCGTCATTTTCCTTTCATGTAATTTTGGATTTCCTCCTTGAATTCTTGGCTGACATATTCATTGTTTGGTACCGTGTTCTTTAACCTCCATAGATTCAGGGTCTTTCCAGGTTTTCTCTTGTGGTTGATTTATAGTTCCATGGAATCATGGTCAAAAAAGGTACATGACAGGATATCCATTTTTTTTTTAATTTCTTGAGACTTTTTGTGGCCTAACATGTGATCTATTCTGGAAAATGAGTATCCTATTGTTGTAGGGTGGAATGTTCTGCATCTATCTGTTTAAACCAGTGCATCATTCAAAGCCATTGATTCCTTATTGATTTTCAGTTTGTATCATGTCTCCATTAATAGGTGGGGTGTTAGAGTCCCCCACCGTATGTTATTCTTGTCAAAGAGTTCTTTTCTGTTTGTTATTAACTATTTTAGGCACTTGGGTGCTCCTGTGTTGGGTGTTTACATATCTAAAATCATTCTATTTATTGCAAGGTCTCCATTATGATGTAGGGTCCTCCTTTCTGTCTCACTACACTTTTTTTCTTTTCCTTTCCTTTTTTTTTTAAGAGTCTGTTTTGTCTGGTAGAAGTATTCCTTGCTTTGTTTTGACATCCATTTTCCTGATAGATGCTTCTCATCTGCTCACTTTCAATCTGTCCCTACGTCTACAGGGTCAAGTGAGTTCCACATTTCAGACTAGTCAGTGGAACTGTGTCAGCTGAGACTGAGTGTGTAAACTGCTGAGTGTTTGAGACCATAGTCTTCAGAACAACATGGACTTAACAGTCCTCTTGGCCAGCAAGGAGAGTGTGGGGATTCTCTGAGAAAGGATATGCACTATTATCCTGGCCAAAGAGAACCAATTCCTTCTCCATCATGCCCCAGCAAGGGTACAGTGGCTACCATGGATCTGAACAAGAGTCTGGGGCCTGGAGGACATTGCTGCCTTCCAAAGGATTGCTTAAGGAAATGCAGGAAGGCTGGAAATCCTAGCTCCTAGATCAGCACAGATGTGAATGGAAGGCCATTCACATGGCCCAGCTGTGGCCTTCAAGGAACACCTCCCCTCTATTCCCCCCACACCCAAAACAAGCAGGGAAAGCAATCCAGAGATCATGGCCAAAGATCCCAGGAGGACTCCAGTCTTGATAAAGGGTGAATCTGGAGAGCCTAGAGGGAGACTGAGGATGGAAAATCCTGACTGCCCTTTGTCCATTTACAAATTATCTTCCTCTGGCTTTGTCCCTTCCACAGGCAGGATTGGATCTCTTTACATGTTTTTCCCCCACTTAGTGCTGATGCAATTCCAGAGACTGAACTAGAAAACAGTCAGTTCTAAATACTGGATCCAAATAAACACAAATCCCAACAAACAAAACACAAACAAAACCACTTTGTCAAAAAGGAAGAAAGCCATAGTCCTCCTTGCTTTAGAGTAGAGAAAGGCCACCCCTCTCCTGGGCAGAACATAGTTCTGGGGAGTGTAAGGAACTCTTAATGCCTCACCAGTTCAGTGCTTGTTGCTGCTGTTCTTGGGAAAGTACCTGCAACCTCTCCATCTCAGGAGTCCTGGGGGCTGTCACTACTGTTTGCCCAAATTCCTTACACTGAAATGAACCTGTCCTCTGGGTAAGGGGACTTGGGGGTGCCACCAGCAGCTAGTGAGGAGGGCTGGCTCTTCTCCTTCCTCCCACAGAGAATAGCTGATGACACCAAGATTTCTTAGCTCAGGAATGAATAGGACAGTCTGTACATCTTTTCCATTACTGTAGGAAGTAAAAGAACCAAACCACACTCCTGGATCTAGAAGAGGGAAGAAAAGAGCTTTAATATATTACTATTTTAAGCTATGAAAACTATGTAATACTATTAACTACTGTCCCCCCCAAATAAGGAAATAGGTGGGAGAAAGAGGTGTTGAGCAGATGGGGTGCTCACACCCCAAGTACCCCAGGTGCTGAAGAGGCATCCTGGCACGGCCACTGATGACAGGGGCTCAGCCCTGATAGTGGATGTGGCCAGTTCTCCTGGTGCTGGAGTTCTGCTGGCCAGATAGGACCAGGGCTCCAGCTGGCAGGACAGGGGGACACCTGTGAGTTGACCAGTAACTTCACTTCAGGATTCCCTTCCTGGTTTTACTCACATCTGGAGTCTGGCACCCCAGCAACAAGGCCTGAGGCTGCCCAGGGAGCCACAGAAGAAGGATCCCTGGAGGGGCCAGCAGGAAGAGTCCACCCTGACCCTCACCCAGCTCCTGCTCGGCCTCATCTGTCATCCCCACTGAGCTGCTCCACAGATGGGAACCAGGTCCTGAATGGATCCTGGGGCTCTAGGGTGTATTCTCTGCAGCCACCTGGAGCAGCATGATGTCCCTGAGTACTCGGTATTCCTGGGCTGAGACAGAAGCTCAGGATGCAGAGCCTGGATGGGGAAGCTGCAGGGCCTGGTGAGGCTGAGCATTGGGACAGGGGACCCATCCTGGGTCTTGGAACACATGCCCACCCTCCTGCCTGCAAATTCATCTAGTCCCAACCTGTTCTCAGAGGCAAGTTGAAATAGGCCCTCCTCCAGGAAGGTCTCCTTGATGCTTTTCCTCTATCCCTACTGACTAACTACATGCATCTTCTGCTTCTTGATTAGCAACCAATCCCAGTAATTGTGAGACAGAGGGGAGGGGATGGAGCCAAGGAATGTTCTTCCCCAGGATACTCTGATTCCCACTGCCTCCCTTTCCCTATAGGCAGTGGCGCATATGCTTATCTTATTCTTTTTTGGGGGGTTCATCTCATTCCCCTGGAAAGCAGACAAACTAAGTCCCTCAGAAAGAGCCTCCTGGTTAGTGTTAGAACCTTACAACCACACCTTCTTAGTCTGTGCTTAAACCAGGACCCATGAGGGGGCCACTGGGACGCAGAATGGGACTGGGGCTTGGCAAGGCCCTGGGGTCCAGAGAAAGGAGGATGTGGGGAAGATGAACTATCTCCAGGTTGGGACCCTGCATTGTGATGACAGAAGAGGGCAGCAGAAGCCTCAGGCAGGCAAGGGCTGCTGCGCTACTCAACTGTTGCTGATGTGCAGGGTCCTGACTTCACTCTCCACCCACAGGCAAGCTCTGAGGGAGAGGTTGCAGTCAATTTAGATAGACATCATGCAGCTTTACCTTCAGGAAGTTCTCCTGCTTCACCAGTCTTGGGCACCAGTCTAAGTGCAGCTTCCCTTCACTCAGCACTGAGATGGCAAGAGACCTCAGCTCAGAGGGGCAGCTGTGATGCTGTCATAAGAGGAGGTTTGCAAAGTACAGAGAGCTCAGGGCACAGTACAGTGGCTCTCTGCTCCCAAAACTTAGGGCTCTGGTCCTGCCTCCACAATGCTCAGGCTCCCTCACTTTCAGATAGTCCTTCATTGTAGTATCCCACATCACCACGTCAGTGAGGAAAGTGCCAAGGTAGGGGACAACATCCCGTGTCATGAGGGGTATGGTTAGGATGAGTCTCAGAACTCTTGTGCCACAGGGACCCTCCCCTGAAAAGTCTTAAGCCTCATGGCCCAACCAGACTTCCCACATGGCGAGTGGTGGGGGCTAGGACCCATTGTAGTTTCCCTTCAATTCCCTTTCCCCTCACTGGCCAAGAACATCAGACTCCTCCAGATCATCTCCAGGGCCTGCTTACAAAAGTCACATGGTATGGAATTCTGGTCCCCTCTATGCCCACAAATGCATTCTGTATCCAGCTTTCTGTATGCCAGCTGCCATCCACTGGCAAATAAGAAATTTAGGGAATGTGGCAACAGGAGGTGGAGCTGGAGTTGCAGGTCCCACCTGTCCTGATTTGGAGGCTTCAAGAACTCAGGGTAGAGCCCTTCTCCTCTGACCTTGGAGACCCTGTACCTCAGGCACAGTCCCCTTTCTTTGGCAGCCTTTTCTGGGCTCTCTGTAGGAGCCCCACCAGGATAGCAAATTTATAAAAGGGCCACTCCTGTAGGACCAAGGACAAGTTTCTTGAGGCCAGAATACCCTCCATCCACTTTCTCCCACTGTCTTTGACATCAGACCCTTCAGAAGCTAGACATCTGATCCAAGTCCTCTCATATTGATGCTCCATTATCCTGAACCATGTGATGAGCCCTTCTAGAACAATCTCAGCTACCATATTCAATCCATATGTGAGCTTGAGCTTGTAGCCTGGCCTCCCTGAGCCTGTTTTCTCATCGGGAAAAGTGAGAATTCCACGTACCTCCCATGGTCTCCTGAGGAATCAGGATCCTATGACTGTCATCATGGTTGTGGCCCTCAACCCATCCCAACCCCATCACTGAGCAGGGGCCTGTCCTCTGGGTTGCCTGGGTTTCTACAAGCCCCCTTGTGGACCAGCTATGGACGAAGAGAGACAGGAAATCTAGCCTAGGGAGTCTGGATGGGCAGCACCAACTTGTCGCATCCCCAAGAGAATCTTCAGCTCAGGCTGTCAGCACATTCATGCCAATGGCTTCCCCTCCCCAAGGAATGCTTCAGGCCACTCCCTACACCATCCACACAGGACTATGTTCCCTCACACCCTTCCTCTCTTTCTAGACCTGCACATTTCATGCTACCATGCTGAGTAGTTTCCTACAGTGTGGGCTGTCTTGAGCACACAGCTTTTTAACAATTTGAAAGCTCTTCCTGAATAGAGGGAAAGAAAGAAGGATCAGTGTAGAAATAATGGGGCAGGGGAGAGTGCGAGGTCATTTTCTTTGGGAAGCCCCACGTGTCAAAATGCCTGAACGAGGGTTTTCTCTGTGCTCCTCTGAGCACTGAGGTCTATGTTGGGCATGGGAGGGAGTTCTCATGGCAGTCATCCTGAGCCTCCATTCACAGTTTAATTGAATAGCTCTGTTTTGGTGGATTTTGGTTTCCCATGGGCAGAGAGTTCAGTGGCTGTCAAGTATACACGTGAGAATGTTGAATTCAGCTCAGTGCAGGGTGGGACATTGAGAAAAACTGATTTCTAAAGCAGGGAGCATGGTGGCCTATTCCCCAGGGAGGCTGAGAGAACTGGCCCCAGGCCCAGGTCCTTGGGTCAGGGTGGGCTGCCTCCCAGGAGCTCCAAACTGACTGAGAAGGACAGGACAGGACTGTGGGAGAACCCTCATCCATCCTGGTCCCTCCATGGAGAGAAGCCTCCTCACCTAGAAATTTTCTCCCATGTCCTCTTCAGGCAGTTAATAGAGACACTGTGCAGAGCCGAGAGGATGGCAAGCAGGGAAGAGTAGTTTCCCAGGATTTGACAGGCCTGGGGGAGGGAAGAGGAGGAGCTGTCAGGGGGAGAGCAAAAGCACTAGATGCTTGAGAGCTTCAGACTCCCCTTAGTTTACAGCTCCCCTCCTGGATGAAGCAGCTGTCCAGGGACCTATAAGGAGACAGGGGAGCCCTAAAGAGGAACACTGCTGGGAAGAGGGAGGATTTTCCCTCACTCCAAAGAAGGAGTCATGTAGGAACTGACCATCCCAAAATTGGGCTATGCAAATTAAGGTCAGCCTGCCCTGAGGAGGAAGAGCCTAGGGACTGTATGGTCCCCAGATCTTATACCAGGGACTTCAACCCTAAGAAGTGATAAAGACAGTAGAGCAGTTCCCAAGGCTCAGGAGAGCAACTCATCTGGGCCTCCCATAACATACCTTGGCCACCTTGATCCAGTGCACCACCACCACGGCCCTGTCCCAGGGGTTGCCAAGGCTGGTGGTGATGATGCAGCTGTCCACTCCATTGAACGAGGCAGTGGTGGCCCAGACTGTGGGTGCCAGGTGCTCATTTTCAGGCTTGTTTCTCCAGGACCAGATGGAGCCCAGGTACTGATGGGGCAGCACCTTCTTGAACAGCTCCTAGAGGACAGGGGGGAGGTTTGTTTACCCAAACAGATGTTCGCACATGCAAGACCCATGTCCTAGGTAGGGGTCACAGGTCAGAGCAGGAGCTCAGGAAGCTGCAAATGTGGGCTGACCCTGGTTAGACAGCCTGGATTTCATTGCATTCTTTTTCTCTGAGGGAACCTAGTAAAGGATGACCCAGGAGCAAATAAAAGCAAGGGAAGGAAGGAGGACATGTGCACCCTGATCATCCCAGCTCCAGATGGCAGTTCCAGGTAGTGTTCCCAAGGGGGCATATTCCCCTGCAAATGTACATCCCTGTGGTCATTCTCTCTTTTCTGATGCACATTCTCACATAGTGCCTACAAACCACAGGTTTGTCTGTCTACCCTGTCCTTAAGGATACCACAGACACCTATTACATGTTGAAGGTGCTCAGCCTCCAAGGCAGATGGGTGGATAACCCATGGACTTGGCTGCACACAGGGAGCTGCCCTCCTCCACCCCAGGGATGAGAGCCTGCCAATTTGTCTATCCATTCTGGCTCACTTCATCTCCATGGTAGCTCTGCCATGTCCTAATCAGTTTCTTTCTCCACAGTCCACAGATGGACAGTGAAAGCTCAGGTCTAAGGAACCTGACGGGTGTCCATGGTTGGGCAGGGGTGCAGCTGAGATCTGGCCCCATGTCATAGGAGGCCACATCAGGGAAAGGCAGGTATAAGACAGCTGAAAGCAGAAGAAAAGCCAGCCCTGCCCTACACTGAGAGCTCATCTGCTCACCACATCCATGTATGTCAGTTGCTCTGCCACCAGTTGGGAGGAAAGTCCAGGAAGTCAGGCTTCTCTGCCTTCAGCTGGTTCTGAGGGTGGCAGGAAGTCCCTAGGGCCAGAGGATGCTCAGAGTCTATCTGGAGAGCAGAGATAAAAATTTCCCAGCAAGCTGATGGGCCAGCTGTCTGGGGCTCAGGAACAGGCACCCATACACAACATGGGAGCCCCTGTTTCATTTCTGGAACAGCTGGTGGAGGGGAGGCTGGCTCTGTCATTGGAGGTGATGGTTGAAACAGAGCTTTGGTTGCCTCTAGCTCTATGGGAGGCACTTTGGCTGGCTCTGCCGCTGAATGGAGTCCTGGAGCTGACACTGGGGTAGGAGAAAGGGAAGGGTTCATCCACATCATTGACTTTCCATGTGCCTTTCCCAAAACAGGACAGATCCATGGCCCTTCAGGGAGTACCAGCCCATGAACCCCATCCCAGATCATATTCCCAGCTAGCAATTCCTCTTACCCTCTGCCTCAACCTCAGTGAGCTGCAGAAGTTCCTGCTGCATCAGGAGAATGGGAACATGGTTCTTCAGATCCCACTCATGCCACTTCAAAAGCACATAGGCCCCCTTTACCACAAAACGGGCCCTGTGCAGGGACTACCCGATATCCTGCAAAGTCTGGCCAGGCCAGGTCACCAAGATGGGACATAGTGTGCTGGGGAGAGTCATAGGTGGAGCAAAGCCAGAGGCCTGGCCTTTCATTCCACGTACTTTTTGCATAGCAGCATGCTTTCTGTGTGGGTCCCACAGAATGGCCCCCACCACTTCTCACCCCTCAGGAGCTGTTCTTGTGGTGGATGGTCTGGTGATCCAGAAAACCTGTATGAGTCTGGTTTTTCCATTAAGCTCTCCTCTTCATGGCCATAGGTCTAGTCTACTCTGTCCTCCATGCAGACCAGTATCAGGGCTTAGGTTGGAGGCCAACTGCTGAGTGGTCTGCTCAACACAGCTTTTGTTCTTGGCCCCACTTGTGGTAGTCAGCAGAGGTGGACATGGAGAGGGGCAGGCAGAGCAAGAATGGACACTCCAAGGGATGGGTGTTTTAGGCACCAACTCAGCCCAGACTGTGCTCTGCTTCCCAAAGAGTTTGGCACCCCCTCCACAGCTCGCCTTGACTCATTGGCTTCTTCACAGGAAGCTGCCCAATTAAGCCCTCCTGTGGAAATCAATAGATCTGGGAGATCCATGGTTCTGAAAGTCCCTCTCCAGCAACCACTCCTGGACTCTCTGTCCTGTGGAGCCAGCAGGCCCTCCTTCTGGACCCAAACACCGATTATGCTCTTCCTTGATCTTAGAGTCCATCCTCATGGTCCAATAGAGGTGGATGCATTCTTCCCTACAGCAGGCCACAAAGATGTCCCACCTGACAAACTCTAGACATGCATGTTTAGGATGTATATAGGGCCTATCTAATCCTCAGACTAGAATTGAGACCCCAACATTATCTCTACTTTGTCCATTCAGGTGTCTTAGTGACTACAAAGTGCCTGCATTCCTAGGTGATTTATATACATTATTGAATGAAGAATCCCAACCAATATTTTCCAAATACTGAGTGGCCCTTGGGCTGCTCTGCCTGTTCCCAGTGCCCCATATTCTGGCCACATAAATGACAACCACCAGGACCAGCTAGGTGGTATCTCAGAAGTCCTTTGCAAATAGGAAAACTGTGTACTTTCCATTTCCTTTACATAAACCCAGAAGGTCCAGAGGCCTGTGAGACTTGAGCTTGAGAGCATCTTCCCTGGGTAGAGAACTATTAGCCATGAAGAGGTCCAGTATGTCCAGCAGCCCTTTCTACAGAGCCAGGCACCAGAGAAGCCTGTGCCATGTTTCCTCCCATAATTTCCTACAGTTGCCCTATGAGGTTCATCGTCTTACCACGTCTTACCACCCCTAATTTCAGAAGAGGAAAGTGAAGGTCACAGAGGGGCAGTGACAGTCCAAGGCATACAGCTAGTAGATGGGGGGCTCCCCCATGTACTGTGCATGTGGTGGGTACTCACCTATTTAATCTCTGGCCCAGGACCTGCTGGGCTGAGGGGAACTGGTAGGTGCAGAACATGGTTGTGATATTCGAGATGCAGCTATCCGGGAAGTATAGTACCAGGGAGTGTGCAAAATTCTGCATTGTGCCTTCTCTGAGCATCAGTATCATGCAGGCCTCATCCAGAGACAGGGAGAATTCCTTTTCCATCTGGTAGAACAGGCAGGAGGGGCAACGTAGTCAGCTTCAACACCATGAACCACCAGGAAGAGCAAGGTCTGGAACTCAGACCGCATTGTCCCATCCCTTTGGGAAATTGTGCAAGAGAAGGGGACTTGAGTGCCCACCAGAAAAAGGCTCTAGGCTGAAAAGTGCAAAAAAGTATTAGGTTTGAAATGGACAATCTAGGCTTTAAAGTCCTGGTGACATCAACACATTCTGTTAGTTGAGAAACAATAGCATTTCTCTCTCTTCATAGCCTGTATTAAGAGCTTGTTGCCTTGGAGTCATGAGTAAACATCCCTACTGTAGAGAGGAGAAAGGAGAGGCTTAGAATCTGCGATGCTGCTCAGGATCATCTGTACTGGGCCTGAGCACTGTCCAAAGAGCATGGGCTGCATGGCATTTCCCCTATGCTGATGAGGCTTGGCCTGTTGCTGACAGGGGGAGAAAGATTCAGGGGAAAACCCCCTACCTTGACAGGCCCCAAGGCAGCCACTTGTTTGTAGTCTGGGTTCTGGCCTTGCCCTGGTCATCTCTGGGTACTGAGACTGGCTGTGAACCTGGACCCGTTCTCACCCCAGACCAGCATTGGATGTTGTTGGTGGCCTGAGGCCCCTGCTGCTTGTCAAGGGAGGTGGAGGAGCTGACCTCTTGCAACAACTTACCAAAGATGTCCCGGGTGGAGCTCTGAAAAGACAGAGCCAGCTACTCAGGCCAGGAGGCATCTGAGGTCTTCCAGCCAACCTATGGTTCTATGTTCTGGCATATCTAGCAATTCAAAATGCCTCTTAGGACACTTAAGGTGTTCGTTCCTTGCAGTGTTGCTGAAATGGCAACAAAATTGAATCATGTCAAGTCCCACCAGCCTTGGAAGGCTGAATTACTGTGGCAGATGAGCTCCTTTATGGAGGACTCTGAAGACATGTAAGGACACAGCTTGTGACCTGGTGGACCTACAATGATTTGATGTGTTCTGAGAGAAGATACATTACAGAAAAACCTATAGGAAGGCTTCCTCCCACCGTCCCATTTTTAGGTTCAATCAACCTATTTGGTGTGAAGATTTAGAAGGGCTTGGGCCCATTCTCCAAGGACAGTGGAGCTGGGTTATCCACAGGATAGCTTCGGTGAGTAGGGAAAACCATAAAAACAGTCATAAAAGGCAAAGGTACTCATGGCTTCGTGAAAAGTAAAAAAAAAAAAAAAAAAAAACAAAAGCAAAAGAAAGACAACAACTCCCCTCCAAACCACAGAAGGCATTCACTCTATTCTCTCCCAGTCCCACATAAATGAAGAGTAGACTTCCCACCTTAGCCCATTCCTGGTGGTAGACGTGTGGATGTTTGGGTTACTTTGTGGATGGGCCTATGGGACATTCAAGTGGAAACAGTATGGGAAGTCCCCAGGTGTGTCCCTATATTTGTGTGGGGGCCCTGCGTGTGGAGAATTCTCTTCCCATTCTCACCTCAGAGCATCATTGATCCTGAGAGACCTGAGACACCTGACACTTGCTCAGGGACTTGGTGTAGTTGAAATCACAGACCAGCTCATCCAAGATCTCCTGAGTGCAGCTCTGAAAATGCAGTGCCTCGGGGCACTCAGGGCCAAGAGACATTAGCGTCCTCCCGAGACATTGCCACAAGGGGACATCACCATTAGAAATCGTGTTCTCCTGTTCAGCTTAAGAGGGGCAGCTGAAAAGGCTTTGAACAAGGAGGTACCCAGAGGAAAGCCTGAGGCTGATGACTATCATACAGGGAGTTGAGCTTGGTACCCAGTACTCACCTCCTCATGCTGCCCGTTATGACCTGGGGTATGAACCTGAAATATGGGTCAGGCTTCCAACACCTCACAGCTTGCTTCTGCCCAGGACGGCATGTCCCTCATCCCCTATCCCCAGCTACACACACACACACACACACACACACACACACACACACACACAGAGTGAGGGGCAATAAGTGTGTGCCCGCTGAGGTGGGTTCACAGTTGTTGCCGGCTCTCCAGTGGGCTGATCAGAGCTGCCTTGTGTTACCTGTGGTGTCTCTCCTGCTGCCTGACCAGAAGCTTTGAAAAAGCAGCTGAGCCTATGTCTACAATTACAATAACGTCTCTAGCTCTGGGCTTTCTTGGGCCCAGTGCCCCAAACCTATGAATCCAGCAACAGAATACCTTGTTCTCTCGAATGTCTCCACTCAAGTGAGCTGGAGAACAAGTTGTCTTTTGAAAGTGGCTGCCTGGTTACCAGAGTTCTAAGTTCAGCTGGGGCCTATCACAAAGGATGTGAAGTCACTCTTCCAAGATTCTAATAAGTGGGCCACTTCGTTCAGTCACACATCTTCAGAGTCCCTTCTTGTCACTTGACTATTTACCTTTCGTCCACATGTCATTTCCATGACTGTACACATGAGCCGACAATGCCATAGTCACAACTCTTTGGAAATGTAACTAGGTTCCGACCTTTTAGGAGGCAGAGCAGAAATCAGAGCTTTTTTCTGTTTCCTTTCCCAGTTCTGTGTCCTAAGTCATTGTGTGTCTCCCATAGTCCCCACTTTCTCAACATGCATAGTGGGGACCAAACTAGAATCAACTTCCTTGGGACGTCTACAGGTGTATGTGGATCCTATTGATAATGTGTGTGGGATGGTATCACATGTATCTGAGGCACCGATTGAAGGATGGAAGAATTACAGGAAGGGGTGGGATTTGGCCTAGTGGACCTCTCAAAGGAGGCCTGGGTTCCAGCCATGTAATGCTGGAACCATCACTTTCCTTCTTGACCTCATTATAATGTGGCACCATGATGGGTTGGAAAGGCATGAAGATGCAGACTTTGTCATCCTCTCTAGTGAAACTGTTCTGTTGCTTCCCATCTAGATTTAGAATGAGACTCCTTTGCCTCATTTTGGTCTATGAGGTGAGCATCCTTTACAATGTCTCCCTGGGATCCTGACCTGTGGTATAGGAATCGCTCTGTAACCTCTAGGTGGTTAGGGACTGGCTTCTGAGCTATAGGATACAGTACATGATGAAATATCATGTCTAGAGTTTCTCTAGACATCTTGCAAGGAGCTTCTCACTTCCTAGTTCTTTGCTCAAGTTCCGCTTCTGCCTCTTTCTCTTTTTCTTCTCTAGCTCTGAACAAAAAATCAAGCTTTTTTGAGTTTTGAGTATTTTGAGTTTTGAGTTGCTATCCATAGAGGCTCACAGGGCAGAAAGCTGAGGCAGTGCCAAGGCCCAAAGACATGCAGCAACTCAGATTCTGAGTCCAAATGGTTTCCCAAATTATGGGAGCTAACTTGGGGATAAATCCTCCGCCAGTCTAGCCTCAGTCACAGGCCCAGGCTCTGAGGACTCTGGAGGTTGGGGACATAAGCCACATTATGCCAGCATTCCTCTTCCACAAAGGCTGTAGGAAACTCAATACCTGTGTTTGGAGATGCTGGGTATTGGCACAATGCAGTCATAGAGAAAAAATAGATAACTGTCTCCCAGGCCTCAGCCTCTCTCCCTGCCTTCCTTCTTCCCCTCTGCTCTGCTCTCAGTTTCTCTCCAGCCATGCTGGAGGTCTTTATCCCTCTCCTCTGGCCAAACTGGCTTCTGGCAGTGAGGCTCCGCAGCAGAGCCTTTTTCCTGCACTGCACCCAGACTTGTGCAGGGCTAGCACCCTTTTTTTTAATTCTGTTCTCAGGAACATCGCCCTCAGTGAGGCCTTTCAGGCCTTCCTGTCCAATGCCTCTGCAGCTTCCCTTTGAAGCACACTTCATTTGTCCTATAGAGCCCTTGGTATTTTCTTTCACATGTCTTTCTTTTGTGCTGTGGTCCATGTCTGGACTGTGGGCTCCTAAAGGCAAGGAGTCCTAGGTATCATTAGCGGTGTGCATGGGCCCACCAAGGTACCTGGTGTAGGGGAGCGCTTAAGTGTAGAGTTAGTGAATGAATAATTGAGAAGGTCTTGGAGCCCACCCCCCCCTTTTAAGCACCTAGGCTGCAGGGAGAAGTGGTACTCCAAGTTTCAAGCTGTTTCTGGGCAGGGCGACAACCATGATGGCCTGGGCCTGGCTTTTTCTGCTTCAGTTCCTCCAGCAAAACTCCGTAGGTACCATGGGCAGGGAAGCTCCCTGCATCCTTTCTCCAGCTCTCCTGGGACAGCCCCAGGCAGGCAAACTAGCCAAGAAAGAGATGCCTTTTTGGGGGGTTCCTCAAGGCACTGGCTTTCAAGAACCACACGGCCAAAGGGGCAGGATCTCCAGGCTCCAACAGCAGAGGAAAGGACCTCAGAATCCTCCCTGCCTCCTTTTCTGTCCATGCCCAGGGTGTCTTCTTTATGATTCCAGCACCCTCACCTCAGCCAGAAGAGTGCTTCAGCACCCAACCCTGTATGACCAAAGGACGACCCAGAAGGTCTCATGGAGATTAGTCTTGTTGCTGGGCCCCAAACACAGTGTCCAGTGCCCTGGCATTTTGTAGAACAACATAAACACATGAGAAACAGGTAGGAAAAAATGTCCTCACCATGACTAACCATAGAAAAATGCAACCAAGTGCATAACGAGATATCACATCACATAAATTGGAATTTAACTATCGTAAAGAAGAAAAGAGCTAACTAATGCTGCTGAGGGTATGGAGAAAAGGGAAGCCTGGGCACCATTGGTGGGAATCCACATTGGGACAGTCACTATGCAAAACAGTATGGATGTTCCTCGAAAAAATACAAATAGATCTACCACAGGATCCCACATTTCCATGTCTGGGAAAATACCTGTATAAAACCAAGGAATGTGTCCAAGAAATCCCTGCACCCACCACCATGCTCAAGAAGAAAACTTTCAACAGCCAAGACACCAAAATCATCAGTGCTCATTCATGGTGACTGGATAAAGAAGTGTTTACTAAATGATGAGATATTAATCACCCATAAGGAAAGGGAATCCTGCAAGGTGTGACAACATAATGGACTTTTAAAGCATAGTGCTGAGTGAGATAAATGAGACAGAGGAAAGCCAATACTATGTATATGCATGTATAGACATGTACATACAGAGATACTACTTAGATTTATTTATAGATAGATAGAGAGATAGAGATATATTTTTCCCTTCTAAATGGAATCAGAAACAAAGAGAAAAGGGGTCAAATGAATTCAGAAAAAGAGATCACATTGAAGGAACCAGAAGCAGAGGGCCGAGGGTGGGGCAGAAATGGAGTGAATGGTGAAAAGGTACAAACTTCCAGTTTTATGAGAAGTAAGTAATAGGGTTGTAGTGTACAACCTGATGACTACAATTCATACTGCTCTATGGTGTATTTGAGAGGTCTTAAAAGTAAGCCAATTCGGAGAGTGCTCATCACACAAAGAAAAAGGTGTCCTTTGTTTTCTCTTTCCATCCTTTTGTATCTCTAACGGACGATGGCAGTGAACTCAACTTATTCTGGTAATCTTCTTAGGGTCTACGAAAGTGAAATCATTATGTTGTGCACCTGAAACATACACAGTACTCTATGTCAATGATATCAATAAAACTGGGGCAAAAAAATATTTTACTATTCAAAATGAGCCTCAGGAAAGTTGACTTGGTAAAAAGAATGACAGGTAAACAAAACTGAAATCAGCAGAACCTAAAGTCAGTAGATTATGATAGGGATAAAATCATCCAAGCCACTTGCATAAACAATGGATTCTGAGTTGAAAAATCAGTGAATTGAAATGAAAGGAGATGACAGAATTTTAAATTTGTGTTCTTTTAAAAAATTGATCAAGGAATAAAATGTCTTCATAAATTAATTCTGAAAATTACCTTCTTATACAAAGTTTTCATGTTTTAGACAACTCTGATTTTAAGCTTTGAAGTGGGCACAGAATGACATTTGCTTTGATCCAAGTTGTCTCAGGGAAAATGGCTGAAGTAAAATGCCTGAGATAGGACCTACCTGGAAGGGTATAAATGGCCTGAGGAAATTCATTTCTCTGTCTTTGCAGCACGTCAGTATAATTTGTTTTTATGTCATTAGTACTTGAAGTTCATGGAGAACGTTTTAAATGTTTTGAAGGCCTAATATCATTGTACCACCTCCCTGTAGCCTGTCTTCACATCTCATTGCATCTTGTGACTATACCATGAATCAGAATCTTCCCATGACTGCCTCCTCCCAGCCCTTGTCAGACAGCATTATACTTTCTGTCTTTAGGAATCTATTTTACGTAGGTCCCAAGAGTGAAGTCAAAGTGTGTATTTTTATGAACACTCATTTCACTTACCATAATATCCTCAATGTTCATCCATGTTGTGGCATATGCCAATATTTTCCTTCTCTTTTAATAAAGAATACTATTCCCGCATGTGTGGTGTATGCAACATCTGCTCCTTCCTGGACAGATTCTTGGGTTGCATTCCTGGTTTAGCTCTGATGGACAATGGTGCCATGAAAAGGTGTGTTCCAGATACATCTTCAAGACCATGCTGTCAATTAAGTTGGGTATCTACTCCAAAAGTGGAATTACTAAAGCACATGGTAATTCCAGTGTTGATTGTTTTGAAGAACTGCCATACTAATTTCACAACTATGTTGTTAAACATTCCTACCACACACAGTGTACAGGTTCCAACCTCTCTGCATCTTTGCCAACACTTGATCTTTTCTTTTCTTCTATGTCTTTCCTTCTTTTTCTGGGGTGAGTCATCTTAATGGATTTAAAATGATATCTCATTGATTTTCATAATTTGGATTTCCTGAAAAATTAGTGATGGGAGGTATCTTTTCAAATTTCTCTCCATGTGCCTATCTTTGAGGATAACGTCGATTGCTTGTACATTCACACATTACATTTAATTTGTTTGTTGTTGTTGCGTTTGTGTGATCTCTATGTATTGTGGATATTGAGCCCCTGTCAGATACATGGTTTGCAAATATCATCTCCCATCCTGTGGATTGTGCTTTTCCTTCGTTGACCAGGTCTTTTAAAGTCACAAAGATGTTAAGTATACTGAATGCCCAGTATGTGAATATATTTTTCTTTCCATCCTGTGCCTTGAGGTCCGACCCATTAAATAATTGCCAAACCTGTTTTGTGAAGCTGATGAAGATGATTGCAGTGGAGTTCCAACATGAGAGATGAAAAAGGTGCATTTGTGGAGGCAGGCAGGAGCATGAACTGGAGGAGCACAAGCCTGATGACAGGGCCCCGACAATAAGTGATGGCATGATGATAGGAATACATATGGTGGGCCAGCAGGAGATGTGTACTGGAAATGATACCCCATCCATTTTGGGCACCACCTGTATGGATGGGGGCAGTGCAACATATGACTGGACATGTCCCCAAGCTCAGCCCTTCTTCAAATTGGGCCTTTTATTGTGCTCTGCTTCATTAATGTTTGAAGAGTTTCTTCATCAGAAGAGGGGCATAGTCTTAGAAGATGAAGGGTGATGAATGCGGTGTGGGTAACATCTGTCTCCAAGGAAATTCTAATCCCTCTGTTGTGTGAGCTACTGTCTGGAGTCAATTGCAAAGAAGATTAGAAGGACTCAAGGACATTGGGTTCAAATACCGAGAGAGACACATCTGTAATTCCCATGCTGAGCTGAATTCAGGTAAAACCTTTATACAATTCCTCTCTGTTCCCAGTTCATGGTCACTAAGTTCTGCAGGTTCTTCTATGGGAGAGAGGGGAGGGACATGTATGAAGGTGAGCTGGAGAGCTATATCACCTCCGTGAGTGAGAAGAAGGCCCTGCCCCTAGTCATCCCACAAGTGAACAAAAGGGATCGATGTCATCAAAGATAGAGAACCATCAGCCACCAGTATTCATGCCAGCTGTAAGAAAACTTGTGGTGAGGCCTCCTGTGGCAAGTACGGATGTTACGTGCTTGAGGTGACTCACCTTAAAGAGAAAAAAGTTTTTGCCACCCTGTCAAAAGTGCTCAGAATTGACTAGAACGTCATGAGTAATAGAGCTGAAGAAAGCATGTTTGAAAACATCTTTAGTGCTGAAATATAAAAGGCAGCATGCCCTGAGAATTGCCTCATCATGAATAGGCTACCTCATTTCATTTCTTGAGGGCAGAAAAGAAATCATCCCACATTTTCCACATTGAAAGCAAGGAAACACAGAATCTTGGATTGTATTTTTTTAATTTAATGTGAGTTAGCCAACATGCAGTACATCATGCGATTCAGATGCATTGCCCAGTAATTCATCACTCCCAGTGCTCATCACATGGCGTGCCATCCTTCATGCTCCTCACCCTATTACCCCATTCCCCCGACTCTCCTCTCCTCCAGCAGCCCTCAGTTTGTTTTCTAGTTAAGTGCCTCTCATCATTTTTTCTCCCTCTCTGGTGGCCTCCCCTTCAGTTTTCCCTCCCTTTTCCTGTGATTATCATATGGCTTCACTCCTATGTGGATCCTAAGAAACAGTGCAGAGGATCATAGTGGATTTTCTTTAAATGATGTTATTTTATATCTTTCCATATTTAACTGAATTTCACGTTTCCTGAAAAATGACCCTATCCAATGAGGTATCCATTGGCCCTGGAGGGACAGGGTTTCATCACTCTTCCTCAATGAGTGAGAATCCTGAACCAGGTGTCAGGGGAACCTCATCTGGGTTATGGTTCCATTGGTGCTGTTGCTGGGCCTCAGTTTCCTTATCTGTAAAACAATGAGAGATACAAATGCTAACTGTTTTTCCAGAAGGTCTTCTAGCACCAAACTTTCAATGGTGACAAAAAGCTGAATGTGGTTTAATCCATGAAACAAGGGGTAGGAATATTTCCTTCAACTACTTCATGAAGATACACAGCCAAGTAGAATGGAAACAGCAGAGGAGTAGAGGTCCAGTAGGACTGGAGTGAAATGCATTTACAAGGGTAAATATCATAGGAAGTTACCTTTTCTGTGAATACAGAGATGGGCACTTTCCATATCAACAGGCTTTACTTTTGTCTTTGGACAATTTCACAGATCTTTAATGTAGATTTACATTCAGGCTGCATGATGAGACCTGATTATGAAACTCCGAGAACATATTCTAATCCTTGATCTCATAATACCTTTTTTTCATTTTTGAACTTACTGTCTAATTGACATACGGTGTTATCTTCATTGAAGGTGAACAGTAGTGATAGAGAAGTTCTGTATGTGACTCAGCGCTCATCACAATAAGTGTATTCTTAATCCCCATCCCCTATTTCACCCATTCCCCCTCTCACCTGGCTCCCACCAGTTTGTTCTCTATGTTTGAGGCTGTTTTTTGTCTTTTTTTTTCTTTGTTCTTTCTTCCTGTGTCTTCAGTGTCACACATGGATCAAATCATATGTTAACCTCACAATAACCTTAAGTCTTACCTTGGTTTCTTGGTCTGGGTGAATTGTGGTGCATAGACCAATAGGTTCAGTCCTCAGTGGCTCCCAGGGATCCCCATCCCTGCTATATACCTGCCTGACTATCCACTGAATGGTTGCTAATAGCAACTATAGAGAATATAGTCCACGAGATGGTCCTTAACCCCTTTAAGCATTCCTGACCAAACATTGTGACTTTTAGGTTACTGTCTTGTGTTCCCTCCCTTTCTCTCCAGTATCCCTGGACTGGAAAAGCAAGCACTGGGGTTTAGAACTACCTTACATAAAGGCCACAGAGGAAGCAGCCTAGCAAGTGTCCAGGCTAATAGCAGAAAGGAACTCAAGCTCCGGATTTAGCTTAAACTCAACAAACTGAGTTTCCTCCCCAGCTGCCTCATATGCTCCAGAAGAGAACACGAGGGGAGGCCTGTAGGTGTGGACAAAGCCCTGCCCTGGCTGTTCTTCTTCCTGTCAATCAAAACACCTGTTTGTTGCTGCCAAACTGTTGCTGATAAATCTCTTTTGAGTGGTGAAAGAGATGAACTTTTGTCCACTGGTCCGCTGACATCTTGTTTCTTTGTGGGATCCATGGACAAGGGGCCTCGGCATCAGCTGGGAGCATGTTGGAAGTGCAAACTCTCAGGTCCCTCCCAGGCTTACTCAGTCAGAATCTGCATTTTCACAAGATACCTCCAGGGGATCAGAGCCTGAGAGGATCTGCCCAAAAAACCACTGTGGAATGTTCCACAAAGAGAAAGTTAATCAGCCACCTTGATATATCAGTGGGGAAGGGGTGGTTATTTCCTGGGCCTTTTGGGCCCTTGCTGACAATCTAGAATGCCCTGAAGGGTTGATTCCCTGTGACCCCAATGGGAACTGTCCTGGAAGAAAGTAAATAACCCCCTCCAGGCTAGGACTTAGAACAGAGATGGAAGCTGAGCATGGGCCCAACAGCAAGAGCTCCAACTCGTCAAGGCTGAGGGATGGCTCTGGAGCTCCATGTTGTTCTCTTGCTAGATCCCTTTGTGTCAGCTTATGTTATTGGGGATTTTTCTTGTATTGATGGAACCTGTCCTCTTAGATTCACTGTGGCTCTATCTCCAAGTTGGGGCACACTTGGCTTGTCATTTTGCTTCCATGTAATTTTTGATTTCCATTTTGAATTCTTGGTTGACAAAGTCTTTGTTTGGTAGCATGTTCTTTAAGCTCCATGGATTCATGGTCTTTCCAGGTTTTTCTTGGGGTTGATTTCTAGTTCCATAGCATCATGGTCAGAAAAAAATGCATGGTATGATGTCCATCTTTTTTAGTTTGTTGGGACTTGCTTTGTGGCAACGTGTGATCTATTCTGGAGAATGTTCCATGTGCACTTGTGCACTTGCAAAGAGTCAGTATTCTGCTGTCTTAGGGTGGAATGTTCTGCATTTATCTGTTCAAACCAGTGCATCACTCAAAGCCATTGATTCCTTGTTGATTTTTTGTTTGGATCCTGTCTGCATGAATAGAAGGGGGATGTTAGAGTCCTGCACTGTATGGTATCACTGTCAAAGAGTTCCTTTGAATGTATTATTAACTGTTATATGCCTTTGGGTGCTCCTATCTTGGATATCTAAATATTTAAAATGGTTCTATCTTATTGTGTTGTCTCCATTATTATGATGTAGTGTCCTTCTTTGTGTCTTGTTGAAGTCTTTTATTTTTTAATTTTTTTAACTTTATTTAAGCTTTATTTAAACATATAATGTAACCCCACCACCCTCTCCCAACCCCTCTTCCCCCCACCCCCCTCAGTTTGTTTTATGACATTAAGAGTCTCTTTTGGTTTGTCTCCCTCCCGATCCCATCTTGTTTCATTTTTACTTTTCCTACCACCTTAACTCCCACCCCCGTTGCATCTCCACTTCCTCATATCAGGGAGATCATGTGATAGTTGTCTTTCTCCAGTTGACTTATTTCGCTAAGCATAATACCCTCTAGTTCCATCCATGTCATTGCAAATGGCAGGATTTCATTTCTTTTGATGGCTGCATAATATTCCATTGTATATATATGCCACCTCTTCTTTATCCATTCATCTGTTGATGGACATCTAGGTTCTTTCCATAACTTGGCTATTGTGGACATTGCTGCTATAAACATTCAGGTGCACATGCTCCTTCGGATCACTACATTTGTATCTTTAGGGTAAATACCCAGTAATGCAATTGCTGGGTCATAGGGTAGCTCTATTTTCAACTTTTTGAGGAACCTCCATGCTGTTTTCCAGAGTGGTTGCACCAGCTTGCATTCCTACTAACAGTGTAGGAGGGTTCCCCTTTCTGGGAGGAGGTTTTCATGCGGGTCATCCTGGGCCTCCCTTCCCAGATGAATTGAGTAGCTCTGTTTTGGGGGATTTTTTGTTTCCCAGGGGCAGAGAGTTCAGTGGCTGTCAAGTAAACACATAAAAATATTGAATTCAGCTCAGTGTAGGGTGGGAAATTGAGGAAAACTGATTTCTAAAGCAGGAAGCATGGTGGCCTATTCCCCAGGGAGGCTGGGAGAACTGGCCCTAGGTCCAGGTCTTTTGGTCAAGGTTGGCTGCCTCCAAGTAGGTCCAAGCTGACTGAGGTGCAAAAGGAAAGACCTATGGGAGAACCCTCATCCATCCTGGTCCCTCCATGGAGAGAAGCCTCCTCACCTAGAAACTTTCTCCCATGTCCTCTTCAGGTGGTTAATGGAGACAGTCTGTAGACCTGAGAAGATGGCATTCAGGGAGGAATAGTTCCCCAGGATTTGACAGGCCTTGGGGAGGGAAGAGGAGGGAGCTGTCAGGGGGAGAGGAGGAACCCTATCTGCTCTGGAGCTTCAATCTCCCCTCAGTTTACAGCTCCCCTCCTGGATGAAGCAGCTGTCCAGGGACCTGTAGAAGAAGACAGGGGAGACCTAAAGAGGAACACTGCTGGGGAGAGGGAGGATTTTCCCTCTCTCCAAAGAAGGAGTCATGTAGGAACTGACCGTCCCAACATTGGGCCATGCAAGTTAAGGTCAGCCTGTCCCAATGAGAAAGAACCTAGGGACTTCATGGTCCCTAGATCTTAGACTAGGGACTTCAACCCTGAGAAGTGATAAAGACAGTAGAGCAGTTCCTGAGGCTTAAGAAGGCAATTCAGCTGGGCCTCCCATAGCATACCTTGGCCACCTTGATCCAGTGCTCCACCACCACAGCCCTGTCCTGGGCTGTCATGTTTGGATTGCCAATCAGGTGGTATTACACAATTGGTCCTATCATTGAAGTGGGCAAACGTGGTCCAGGCTGTGGGTGTCAGGTGCTCATTGCCAGGCTTGTTCCTCCTGGACCAGATGTAGCCCAGACACTGATGGGGCAGCACCTTTTTGAACAGCTCCTAGAGGACAGGGGGCAGGAGGGCTGGGTCTAGGACAAGTAGAGTGAGACGTCTGCACAAGATTTAAGGGGGCACATGATGCACATGAAAGATGTTCAAGATGAGGCATGGGCACATGAAAGGGGGCCACAGCCTGCCCCTGCACCGGATAGCCTTGGTTGACTGAAGTGCAGTTCCTATCATCATCTCACATCCTGTCAGCTCCCATTATAACAGAGATAAGATGTCAAGTGCCCACCCTTGTCCCTCATGATGTATTGGCCTAAAATTGACTTTCAGAAAATCTCCCCATTCATAATTAGTCACGGGAATTTATGAACAGTTGAGTAGCACGTTGGCAGACATCACAGTTGGTGAGTGTTCTGTCAGCCACTTCCCTCGTCTTCTTACTCTCTAAACCTCACTTGAAGCAGTACGTCTAGATGCCTGGAATAGTGAATGGTGTTCATTTCACATTAAAACACTACGACTCCAAACAGGATCCTCATTCAGAGGCTTATATATAGCAAGCAGCCAACCTTAAAATCTGTAAGCACAGAGAAACTTATAGACTATCTTCTCCCTCTAAGAAGGATTTAGAAACAGAAATCTCTCTCTTTGCTACTCTCTTTAACACCCAAGATAAAAAACTGACTTCAAACACTGCAGTTGATGTTTCAAATTAACTTCTTCTGTGTCTGTTTAAAACCTGGCTATCCAGTAGATCTGACAACTTTTAAACCTTGCAGAATATAGGAGTTGCTTGTATTTTAGGTTTCTATACTTAGGGACATTATTTGTAGTGTGGGGCAGGAAGCATACTGAATCAGTGGCGTGTCAACCCAGCTTCAAGGTTCTAACCCAGTATTCCAGAACACCTTGGCCACTATCGGCCACAGTGACATTTAATCAAGAAGTTTATACAGTAGTGTTCTTCAGATCAGATCAGAACTATTAGATATCTAGAATATAAAAGATCTAAAATAAGGAACATCAGATAACTAGAATGTCTGGAACTGACTAGTGAAAAGTTTCATGTGTTAGCCTAAGGAGGTTTCGCAGAAGTCAAGAAGATACTGATGCTCTGGAAATATTTAATGCACATTCCTTTTCCTTTGAAATCTGCTGTTTCCTTAGAGTTTCTTAGTTTCTATAGAGAGCTTAGTCAAGCCCTTAATGACATATGGTAGCCATTTTAACAAATCTCAATAAAATGGGAAAAATGGAAGAGAGTGAGGTCAAGAAAATGTGTAGAATTGTTAATCCACATTAAATTATTGGCTATTTCAAAATCCAAGAAGCCATGAAAGCTAAAGCTTTTTGTGTGGAATTTCCTAGTGGGCAGGACCTGACCTGAATCTGAACTCCTGTGGTGGCAACACCCAACTAACCTGAGGCTATTCTGGCTTTAGTTATTCCACTGGTGTTGAATATTCATCTCTTAGGCTACAGAAATAAGAATCCTCTTGGTTACAGGGTGTTGTCCAGTCCTCTGGGGTGTAACATAAAGATATATCCACATCACGTTACTGTTTGCTGAACATCAACATTCCACACCACCATTCTAAAAATCTGAAAAATTCTTATTTAGGACATTTAGGCTGAAGATGATCATAAAAGGTATGTGGACCTGTCTAACCATCAACTTCTACCCAGATTGAAAAATCAGGCAAAGATAGACGCATCTGGAAGGAGCCAGTCTGATTCACATACTAAGCATATAAGCATCAAAACAATTATATGCAATTGCTCAAACGTCAACATTCTGAAACATGCCTCTTTCTCACCCTGTTATCCAGCCAGCTTATTCTATGCATGAGATAAACTAGCTTCTTCTACACACCAGACTAGATAAACAGCACCTGCTCTTAGGCTGCCTCAGGAGACTAGCACTCTGCAGTCCCTGTCCAAGAGTCACTGCTCTCAGTCAGACACTATTAAACTGGGTTAAAAGCTGCTTGTACCTGCACTCTTAACCAGTCATGTGGTAACAGTAGCCAGAGTTAAGGTAATCCCCTACACCACCTCCTACATGCATAAGCACAAATAGCAAATGTATTTCTACACCCAGTCCCAGTAAGGTTATCCAGGCTAAGGGGGGTGGCCTATTAATCTGCAGACATTTTACAGTACTCTCTGCAGCAAACAAGGATGATTTTCATAGACAGGACATAAGCAGAATGCACAGATTATATCTAGCATAAATACAAAATTCTGCATGCACTTATCCTCATTTTCATCCATTCCTGCAACACCATGGAGCATTACAAATCCCTACAATTCCTCTTCAGATTATATTTAACACTTGATTTTTAAGTTTTTACCTTAAATACACAACATCAAGTGTCAATTAACAGAAATGCTACCAATAATGCTATAATTTAAAGGAAAACCTTCTTTGTGTATTTGAAAGATTTAGAGACCAAAGCATCTACCTTCAAGTAATGATTTACTCATTCTGTTCAATAGATGTATTTATTATATATACTTCACCAAACAGTTCCGTTTATAGAAGGGTCCATTATATTTTTCACATAAGTAGGACTAAATGAAATTCAGGATTCTGAATTTTGAAATATCCACGGAGTGTGCCATGTTCTTTCAGGTCCCAGCTCTTTCACAGATCCATCTCCCATCTAGGAAACCCTTTCCACACTTCTATTTCAAGGCTCAGGTAGAGATAGCTCTCTTGAAGCATTCCTCAAGTCCTCTGAAGAGAACTGTTCAACTTTCTTCATTGCTACCATTACACTTTCTGTAGCACCAATTATACTGTAATTATTTTTTTTTCAAACTTATCCCCTACTCTGGCAATCAGCTTATACAAGTTTGGTGAGATACTCTTTGTTTTTCTGCCCCAGAACTTTGTTTCTCCCTCAATAGGTATTTGAATGAAGGAATGATCAGAGAGTTAAGATCCCATTATGATGTTACGTTCTCCTCAGTATGACCATCTGGCAAGAAGGAAAAAAGGGGGTACTGTCAGTCTTCAAAGGCAGAAAGACCAAAGCTATTTCATCTTTAAAATAGGTCTAAAGTAAAGAATTCTTTAAAGTGAGTCTACAATAAAGACTGCCTTTAAGCGGAAAGTAGGATTCACAGTCAATAGCACAAATTACACAAACTGTGTCATGAATATTAAATTGAGAGGAGACACTGTTCAATGTCAATGGCTGCACAGAAAGGGCAGCAGTACTAACTTGGCTATATTTCAAGTTCCCTCCTGCTGCCACACCGAAAACCTTTCAAACAGAGGAGCTCTGCATCAGTGAGAAAGTCTTGGAGACCAAGATATTTTTGTAAGAAAAAAAATGAAAAGTTACTTAAAAATACTCTGGATCAAATGTTTTTGAAACAAAATTTTGTGCACAGGAATCCCCTGGAGCTCTTGTTAAAAATGCAGGCTGATTTGGTAGGTCTGGCTTGGGCCTAACATTCTGTGTTTTCAAACAAACTCTCAGGTGAGTCTGGTGCTGCTGGTCTAAGAACCATCTTTTTTAAGGAACACTTGGGGTGCAGGAATAAATATTCTATTTTCCTCCAAAGTCCAGGTGGAACTTGTCTTACATTTAACCAGAATGCCCTTATTACCATTCCTTGTTGTAACCTAATGTTGATGGTGCTAATTATATAAAACATTACTGAAAATTCAACTGGAAAAAAATCTATGATTTTTTACCTTACCTGTCCTCTGGTAATGCCATCGAAAGAAAATTCATTCAGGTAGAAATTGCAGTATTTTCTATAAAACAAATGGAAAAAATAGTTAAGATATAAAGACAAAATAAATTACACACTTCATGATAGTACTATATATATGTGATGTGTGTCTATACATATATATGTCTATATATCTATACATATACATATCTATACATATACTTCTATACATATATACATATATGTCTATACATCTACACACACATATATATATATGCCTATATATATATATATATATAAGGAAAGAAAAAAACTATTTCTAATATCATAAATAGCGCACTTCACCCTGTAGCACATGGGACAGTGTCTTACTAGTCCCAAACAATTTTCCTTCCCTGAGTGCCTTAAAGGCATCACTGTTCCAAGCTTAATTCCTCTTAAAAGGAAAAAAAGAAAAACAAGGGAAAAAACCCCAAAATGATCATTTTCACATAATTAAATCTTAGCCACTGTTTAAGTTTGTATTAAAAGAATAATTTCTCATATGCCAGATTCCCCAGGTTTCTACTTTACATTTTCCACTTCCCCTTCCCATCATCATCATTATTAGTCTCTGGACAAGGACCAGTGTCAGGAAGAAAAGTGAATGTCCAGAAGGATAAGACCATGAACATACGGTGGAATAACAAAATGAAATTGCTGCCAAGAATTTCCTGAAACTAGTAGTTAAAAATAAGCTTAGGATTGCAGTTAGGAATTCTACGCCCTTCACCCCACATATTAGAAGATACAATAAGGAATGAATGTATGATATACAAGAGTATTTGACTAATAAAAGCAGCTTTAAAAAAATGACTTTTTCTCCCCCCCCCACTCTAAAATAAGTTTTGGCAAGTTACTCTTGGGTTGTAAGATTCTTTGTACTTTCTCTGCAACCACTGTTTTTAAGAAATGTAGAAATCCCAAAATTGATCAAAATCTATTTCTTGGTATTGATAACACATCCCTATTTGACCATAACAAATCCCCATCCTAGGTTTACCTAGGCTAACAGTCTAACACTGAGAAAGATGAAGGTAAAACATGTATACACAGATCTCCTGAGTAAGTACACTTCCCGGCAGCTCATCAACTGCCTCCTCCACCTGAGCCAGCCTGAGGTTTGGTTTTGTTTTCATTTTCTTGTCTTAACTTTCCCCTGGGTCAGTAACATATACTTACTTCATTTGTTCTCATTTGACAACCATGAACATGTAATAACATCTGAGAAAAGGCACGACAGGTCAACTTCCGTCAGACACGGGGGCTTTAATAGCATGGACTCCTTGCTCCCCCTGGAGGCTTTTCCACCCACAGCCTTGTGCCCATGGTGCTGCCTCACCATCCCTCTCACTGCAGGCACCACCTCCCCACAGGGGCCTTTCTGGGTCTTCTTTCTTTCTGGGCACCACCTCACCACTGCTCTGCTGCTCTCTCTACCACCTGTTCTGTCATCTTCCTAGCCCTCGCCCCTCGCTGAAGTCATCTTCACCTTCACTCACTTACTCCACCCAAAGAAAAAGAACACCTCTGTCTTTTTTCTGAAGCATCCCCAGCACCAAGAGCACGGCTGGCACACAGCATGTGCTCAAATAAATACTAAGGAGAAGAATTATGCAGGCTTTTTACTCGGACAACTTTTTGAGCATTACAACTATCTTAATGTTTGCTATGGTCCTCTGTTCACATTAACATAAAATGGACCTGGTCTGTCTTTTTTTTTTTTTTTAAGATTTTATTTATTTATTTGTCAGAGAGAGAGCAGGAGCGAGCACAGGCAGACAGAGTGGCAGGCAGAGGCAGAGGGAGAAGCAGGCTCCCTGCTGAGCAAGGAGCCCGATGTGGGACTCGATCCCAGGACGCTGGGATCATGACCTGAGCTGAAGGCAGCCGCTTAACCAACTGAGCCACCCAGGCGTCCCGGACCTGGTCTTTCTTTACATGTCATTGATTTAACAACATTTACATTAAAATACATTAAAGTGTGTGGGCACTTTTTAAAAGCCTAGACCCTATGAGTCCTTCCTGTCCTTTTTCTGCCTTGTAATTCACTCTTCCTGAGTGAATCACATTGCACTGACTCAGCATCCTACCTTTCTCATGCATTCTCCACCAAGGGCACCGGGCACCCCAGCTGCATTCCAGGATCATCTTTTGATCCTATCCTGCCACTGGATTTTAAAACATTGAGAGAACTACTCTTCCATCAGAAGAGATCTTATATGGACTAGATGACTGCTTGCCAAGCCAACTCTTCTTCAGACCTTTACCTTAGTCAGGAAACCAATGTGGCACTGAATCATGTTTTTCAGCTTTCCAAAATACTTCTCTGTTCTTGATTTGGGTTTATTTTTTTCTTTTTTTAAAATTTATTTATTAACATATACTATTAGCCCGAGAGGTACAGGTCTGTGAATCGCCAGGTTTATACACTTCACAGCACTCACCATAGCACATATCCTCCCCAATGTCCATAACCCCACCACCCTCTCCTGGACCCCCTCCCCCCAGCAACCCTCAGTTTGTTTTGTGACATTAAGAGTCTCTTATGGTTTGTCTCTCTCTCAATCCCATCTTCTTTCATTTATTCTTTTCCTACCCCCCAAATACCACATGTTGCTTCTCAACTTCCTCATATCAGGGAGATCATATGATAGTTGATTTCCTCTGATTGACTTATTTTGTTAAGAATAATACCCTCTAGTTCCATCCATGACATCACAAATGGCAAGATTTCATTTTTTGATGGTGGTATATATACATATATATATATATGTATATATACCACCTTTTCTTTATTCATTCATCTGTTGATGGACATCTAGGTTCTTTCCATAGTTTGGCTATTGTGGACATTGCTGCTATAAACATTTGGGTGCATGTGCCCTTTCAAATCACTACATTTGTATATTTAAGGTAAATACCCAGTAGTGCAGTTGCTGGGTCATAGGGTAGCTCTATCTTCAACATTTTGAGGAAGCTCCATGCTGTTTTCCAGAGTGGTTACATAAGCTTGCATCTCCACCAATAGTCTAGGAGGTTCCTCTTTCTCTGCCTCCTCACCAGCATCTATCATTTCCTGAATCGTTAATTTTAACCATTCTGACTGGTGTGAGGTGGTATCTCATTGTGCTTTTGATTTGTATTTCCCTGATGCCGAGTGATGTGGAGCACTTTTTCATGTGTCTATTGGCCATCTGGATGTCTTCTTGGCAGAAATGACTGTTCAAGTCCTCTGACCATTTCTTGATTGGATTATTTGTTCTTTGGATGTTGGGTTTGATATGTTCTTCATAGATTTTGGATACTAGCCCTTTATCTGATATGTTGCTTGCAAATATCTTCTCCCATTCTGTCAGTTGTCTTTTGGTTTTGTTAACTGTTTCCTTTGCTGTGCAAAACCTTTTGATCTTGATGAAGTCCCAATAGTTCATTTTTGCCCTTGCTTCCCTTGCCTTTGGTGATCTTCCTAGGAAGAAGTTGCTGTGGCTGAGGTCGAAGAGGTTGCTGCCTGTGTTCTCCTCAAGGATTTTGATGGATCCTTTCCCACATTGAGGTCCTTCATCCATTTTGAGTCTATTTTCATGTGCAGTGTGAATAAATGGTCCAGTTTCATTTTTCTGCATGTGGCTGTCCAATTTTCCCAACAGCATTTGTTGAAAGGACTGCCTTTTTTCCATTTGACACTCTTTCCTGCTTTGTCAAAGATTAGTTGACCATAAAGTTGAGGGTCTGTTTCTGGACTCTCTATTCTGTTCCATTGATCTATGTGTCTGTTTTTGTGCCAGTACCATACTCCCTTGATGGTGACAGCTTTGTAATAGAGGTTAAAGTCTGGAATTGTGATGCCACCAACTTTGACTTTCTTTTTCAATATCCGTCTGGCTATTCGAGGTCTTTTCTGGTTCCATACAAATTTTAGGATTATTTGTTCCATTTCTTTGGGAAAAAAATGCATGGGATTTTGATAGGGATTGCATTAAATGTGCAGATTGCTTAGGTAGCATAGACATTTTCACAATATTTATTCTTCCAATCCATGAACATGGAACATTTTGCCATTTCTCCCTTGATTTCTTTCCTGAGTACTTTATAGTTTTCTGAGTATAGATTCTTTGCCTCTTTGCTTAGGTTTATTCCTAGGTATCTTATGGTTTGGGGTGAAATTGTAAATGGGATTGACTCCTTAATTTCTCTTTCTTCTGTCTTGTTGGTGTAGAGAAGTGCAACTGATTTCTGTGCACTGATTTTATATCCTGACACTTTGCTGAATTCCTGTACAAGTCCTAGTGGATTTGGAGTGGAGTCTTTTAGGTGTTCCACATATAGTATCATATCATCTGCAAAGAGTGATAGTTTCACTTCTTCTTTGCCGATTTGGATGCCTTTAATTTCTTTTTGTTGTCTGATTGCTGAGGCTAGGACTTCTAGTACTATGTTGAATAGCAGTGGTGATAGCGGACATCCCTGCCGTGTTCCTGACCTTAACGGAAAAGCTCTCAGTTTTTCTCCATTGAGAATGATACTTGCAGTGGGTTTTTCATAGATGGCTTTGATAATGTTGAGGTATGTGCCTTCTATCCCTACACTTTGAAGAGTTTTGATTAGGAAGGGATGTTGTACTTTGTCAAATGCTTTTTCAGCATCTATTGAGAGTATCATATGGTTCTTGTTCTTTCTTTTGTTAATGTATTGTATCACATTGATTGATTTGCGGATGTTGAACCAAACTTGCAGCCCTGGAATAAATCGCACTTGGTCATGGTGAATAATCCTTTTGATTTACTGTTGGATCCTATTGGCTAGTATTTTGTGAGAATTTTTGCATCTGTGTTCATCAAGGATATTGGTCTATAATACTCTTTTTTTTAAGATTTTATTTATTTATTTATTAGAGAGAGAGAGAGAGAGAGAGCACAAGCTCAGGCAGACAAACTGGCAGGAAGAGGGAGAAGCAGGCTCCCTGCTGAGCAAGGAGCCCCATATGGGGCTCAATCCCAGGACGCTTCAGCATGACCTGAGCTGAAGGCAGCTGCCCAACCAACTGAGACATCCAGGTGTCCCTATAATACCCTTTTTTGATGGGATCCTTGTCTGGTTTTGGGATCAAGGTAATGCTGGCCTCATAAAATGAGTTTGGAAGTTTTCCTTCTGTTTCTATTTTTTGGAAACAGTTTCAGGAGAATAGGTATCAATTCTTCTTTAAATGTTTGGTAGAATTCCCCCTGGAAAGCCATCTGGCCCTGGGCTCTTGTTTGTTTGGAGATTTTTGATGATTGCTTCAATCTCCTTACTGGTTATGGGTTTTCTATTTCTTCCTGGTTCAGTTGTGGTAATTTATGTCTTTAGGAATGTATCCATTTCTTCCAGATTGTCAAGCTGCTGGCGTAGAGTTGCTCATAATATGTTCTTATAATTGTTTGTATTTCTTTGGTGTTGGTTGTGATCTCTCCTCTTTCATTCATGATTTTATTTATTTGGGTCCTTTATCTTTTCTTTTTGATATGTCTGGCCAGGGGTTTATCAATCTTATTAATTCTTTCAAAGAACCAGCTCCTATTTTTGTTAATTTGTTCTATTGTGTCTTTTTTTGGTTTCTATTTCATTGATTTATGCTCTGACCTTTATTATTTCTCTTCTTCTGCTGGATTTAGGCTTTCTTTGTTGTTCTTTCTCGAGCTCCTTTAGGTGTAGGGTTAGGTTGTGTATTTGAGACCTTTCTTGTTTCTTGAGAAAGGCTTGTACCACTATATATTTTCCTCTCAGGACTGCCTTTGCTGTGTCCCACAGATTTTGAACCATTGTGTTTTCATTATCATTTGTTTCCATAATTTTTTTTCAATTCTTCTTTAATTTCCTGGTTGACCCATTCATTCTTTAGAAGCATGCTCTTTAGTTTCCATGTATTTGGACTCTTTCCAAATTTCCTCTTGTGATTGAGTTCTAGCTTCAGAGCATTGTGGTCTGAAAATATTCAGGAAATGATCCCAATCTTTTGATACCGGTTGAGACCTGATTTATGACTCAGGATGTGGTCTATTCTGGAGAATGTTCCATTGCACTAGAAAAGAACGTGTATTCTGTTGCTTTGGGATGGAATGTTTTGAATATATCTGTGATGTCCATTGGGTCCAGTGTGCCATTTAAGGCCTTTATTTCCTTGTTGATCTTTTGCTTAGATGATCTGTCCATTTCACTGAGGGTGGTGTTAAAGTTCCCTCCTATTATTGTATTGTTGTTGATGTGTTTCTTTGATTTTGTTATTAATTGGTTTATATAGTTGGCTGCTCCCATGTTAGGAGCATAGATATTTAAAATTGTTAGATCTTCTTGCTGGACATACCCTTTAAGTATGATATAGTGTCCTCCCTTGTATCTTATTATAATTATTGGCTTAAAATCTAATTTACCTGATATAAGGATTGCCACCCCAGCTTTCTTTTGATGTCCATTAGCATGGTAAATTGTTTTCCACCCCCTCACTTTCAATCTGGAGGTGTCTTCAGGTCTAAAATGAGTTTCTTGTAGACAGCATATTGATTTTTTTTTTTTTATCCATTCTGATACTCTGTGTCTTTTGATTGGGGCATTTAGCCCCTTTCCTTTCAGGGTAACTATTGAGAGATAAGAATTTAATGCCATTGTACTGCCTATAAGGTGACTGTTACTGTGTATTGTCTCTGTTCCTTTCTGATATACTACTTTAAGGCTCTCTCTTTGCTTAGAGGACCCCTTTCAATATCTCCTATAGAGCTGGTTTGGTGTTCACAAATTCTTTTAGTTTTTGTTTGTCCTGAAAGCTTTTTATCTCTCCTTCTATTTTCAATGATAGCCTAGCTGGATATAGTATTCTTGGCTGCATGTTTTTCTCGTTTAGTGCTCTGAATATATCATGCCAGTTCTTTCTGGCCTGCCAGGTCTCTGTGGATAAGTCTGCTGCCTGTCTAATATTTTTACCATTGTACGTTACAGACTTCTTGTCCCGTGCTGCTTTCAGGATTTTCTCTTTGTCACTAAGACTTGTAAATTTTACTATTAGATGATGCAGTGTGGACCTATCATTGATTTTAAGGGGAGTTCTCTGTGCCTCCTGGATTTTGATGCTTGTTCCCTTTGCCATATTAGGGAAATTCTCTACAATTATTGTCTCCAATATACCTTCTGCTCCTCTGTCTCTTTCTTCTTCTTCTGGAATCCCAATTATTCTAATGTTGTTTCATCTTATGGTATCACTTATCTCTCAAATTCTCCTCTCATGGTCCAGTAGTTGTTTGTCTCTCTTTTGCTCTGCTTCTTTATTCTCCATCATTTGGTCTTCTATATCACTAATTCTCTCTTCTGCCTCAATTATCCTAGCAGTAAGAGCCTCCATTTTTTATTGCACCTCATTAATATTTTTTTTTATTTCAGCTTGTTTAGATTTTAGTTCTTTTATTTCTCCAGACAGTGTTTTTCTAATATTTTACATGCCTTTTTCGAGTCTGGCTAGCACCTTGAGAATCATCATTCTGAACTGTAGATCTGACATATTACCAATGTCCATATTGATTAGGTCCCTGGCCTTTGGTGCTGCTTCTTGTTCTTTTGTTTTGTGGTGAGTTTTTCTGCCTTGTCATTTTATCCAGATAAGAATACATGATGGAGTGAATAAAATATTAAAAGGGTGGCAAAGACCCCAGTAAAATGTGCTTTAACCAAATCAGAGGAGACCCCAGATTGTGGAGGGAAGAAAGGGGGTAAAAAGTTCAGAAAAATAAAAAAAAACTGAAAAGAGAAAAAAATATAAAAAAGAAAAAATATATATATTAGACTGGTAAATAGAACAGGTTCACCCACTTAATTTTGGGATTATTTTGGTCTCTTAGAAGAAACTACCTCCCAACATTTTAAAGAATGAAAAATATATAAAGTGTAAACATGATGAAAGGATGGAATATGACTATAAAGATGAACATTTTTTTTTTAATTTCTAAAAAAGGAGTCGACAAGTTGCTTGGGAAAATAAAGAAAAAGAAAGTGGAGAGAATTTGCTCAGACTGGAGACTAGAAGAAAGCCCCGTGCTAGATTTAGGGTATATCTTGATCTATTAGAAGAAGTTGTATCCCAAATTTTTTTAGAAGAAAAAAACCCTATTTGTATACAAAAAATAAAGTTAGATACAATGAAGGATAAAATGTGACTATAATAATGAAGGTTCAAAAATATTTTTTGAAAGGTATTGTTAAGATAAACTATTTGAAAAATGTTAAAAGAGGAAAGGGTACAAGTTAAAAAAAATTTAGCAGAAGAAAAAAATAAAATTTAAAACAAATTAATTAACTTTGCAAGACTAAAGAGTCATGGGGAGAAAGCCATTAATTCCATGCTTTGCTTTCTCCTCCTCTGGAATTCCGCTGTTCTCCTTGATAAGTGAACTTGTTCACGGCTAGATTTCTTGCTGATATTCTTGGGGAGGGGCCTGTTGTAATGATTCTCAAGTGTCTTTGCCTGAGGCAGAGTTTCCTGGCACTTACCAGGGGCCAGGCTAAGTAATCCGCTCAGGTTCACTTTCGGGAGTTTTTGTTCCCTGAACGCTTTCCGTAGAGTTCCAGAGGTCGAGAATGAAAATGGCAGCCTCTGAATCTCCGGCCCAGAGGAGCTGAGAGCTCAGGGCCCCACTCCTCAGTGTGCCCTCGGAGGAAAGTGCTCAATCACTCCTGTTTCCCTGGTCTCCGGCCGTGCTCCAAGCTCACCCAGCCTGTGACCAAGCATCTCTGTCTCTGGCACACGGCTCCACCTGGATTCTCCAAACCCCACAGATCCCTGAGCTCTTCCAAGGGAGTCTCCCCAGGTCTTGTGGGGCCCCCACTCACAGAGTAGTGACCTGTGCCACAGATCATGATAAGTGAACCCCGAGTTGAGATCCCACTCCTTGGCTCTGTCTCTGTAGCCATCTCCCCTGCTCTAATGCCTGTGAGCTCTGCAACACTCAGACACCCCCGATCCTTCTGTGATTCTCTGGGACCTGAGACCTCGCTGTCCCCGAGTGGGCTTCACCCCTATTTAGCCTCTGGAGCGATGTCCCTCAGTGGAGCAGACTTTTAAAAGTTCTGATTTTGTGCTCTGTTGCTCCATTGCTTGCAGGGAGCCGGACCCTCCCCGCCGCGGTCTATCTTCCAGTAGCTTTGGATTCACTTCCCCGCTGGCCCTACCTTTCAGAAAGTGGTCGATTTTCTGTTTCTAGAATTGCTGCTCTTCTTCTCTTCAATCTCCTGTTGGATTTGTAGGTGTTCTGCATGGTTTGATAAGCTATCTTGCTGATCTCCTGCTAACTGATGTCGTCTCAGCCTGCTACTTCTCTGCCATCTTGACTCCTCCCCTTGGGTTTATTTTCTTAATATTAAACAGAGAAAAATGTCTTTTTAATATAAAGAAAACTAAAGAACACAGCAAGATGACCTGTATTTAGACACCTGGATGCTGTCAGTCACCACTAGTAGTCTCCAACTTGTTCTGAGGTCAGACCTACCACTTCTGGGAACAAATTAAAAACAAAAGTTGTATCTATGAAGTAGTGGTGGTTGTTCTTTTGTCCTTTTTTTGTTTTTGTTTTTGATTGGCTTTCTGGGGGAGGGGCCTGCCACAAGTCTTTTTAGGCACTGTTCCCTGAGTTGAGTCCTCCTGCCCCCATCAAGGGGGTGGGCTCTGAGGAAATCGGTTTTTCAGGCTTTTGTTCTCTGGAGGTTTTTTGTTTGTTTGTTTGTTTGTTTGTTTGTTTTCTCTCCCCTTGGCAGTTTTTAATGGTTTTTGGAGGCTTAAAGGAAAGCAAACTGCACCCAGACCTCCCTCTCAGAGAGAAGCCTCAGTCTGTTCCCCTCTGGGTGCTCCAGAGCACATAAATTCCCCCTCAGTCACTGACAGAGCGCATTCCAAGTCACAGTCTCTGGGGACACAGGAACTCCTGCTTGTACTCAGAACCACCGGAGGCTGTCTGGGCAGCTCCAGACTGCCAGAGGGGTTCCAAGCAGCAGTAGCGCACTGAGATTTTCCCACTGACCCGGGATGGGAGTGCTCAGACTCTCCTGATCTGAGAGGGCACCAGCTAGTGCCTGCACACACCTCTCTCAGGGAGGGGTGAGGGGCACGACTCAGATTCTGGTAGCACAGTGGTGAATGCATGGAGAGTGCAAAAGGCTGTTTCTGCTGGCTAGTGAGGCTCCCTGACCCTCACAGGAGCCATCACCCATCACTCTCAGGTGCTCTGTCAGCTCAGGGACCAAGATTTGGTTTCTTTGCTGCACTCTCCCTGGCTCAGTGCCAGGGGTGGCTGTCCTGGGTCGGGGGACTTAAGCCCCTGTCCCTAACCACCTCAAATCCCACAATTTCCCCCCATGATCCTTTGCTCTTTTTGAGTGCTTTCAACCAGACTCCAAGTTAATGCTGGTCCCCAGTTGCAGGGCACTCTTGTATTGGGGTATTACTTTCCAATGGGTCACTTCTGGTGGCTCCCTCGCCCTTTTGTTTATCCTCCAATATCAGTCCAATGTTCCTAATCCGCTTTACCTGCCCACTGGTGTCTTCTGCCCCCTTAGAGATCCAGAAGTGTATAATTCTAATCTCAGGCTGATTTTATGGGTGATCAGAGTTCTTTGATAGGTAATCAGCTCACTTCAGGGTACAGGTTGAAACGGTGCCTTCTCCTACTTCCCCGCCATCTTGTCTCCCCCATTATAACCACTTCAGGATAAAAGTTTTCAGATTTATAAAATGGGTGGACTTTAGGGACACCTGGGTGGCTCAGTTGGTTAAGCAGCTGCCTTCGGCTCAGGTCGTGATCCCAACATCCTGGGATCGAGTCCCACATTGGGCTCCTTGCTCGGCAGGGAGCCTGCTTCTCCCTCTGCCTCTGCCTGCCACTCTGTCTGCCTCTGCTCACTCCCTCTCTCTCTCTATCTGACAAATAAATAAATAAAATCTCTAAAAAAAAAAGAAAATTCTTTAAAAAAATGGGTGGACTTTAAAGACACTAAAAAATAAACTCAATAAGGTTTGGCTGTGAAATACCATGCCCAAAGTCTGAGCAACTATAACACTCCCAAATGGACAGACTCTTATACAACAACTCAAAGGCTGGAACTTCACCCACACTGATGCTTCTTTTTGTACCAAATATTGCAAGGACCATTGTGTACACATTAGAGTCTCTGAAGTCAAAGTAAAGCCCCACATGACCATCTGTGTCAAAATGTTGAGCCTGTCCCTCAGAAAGTCCCACATGAAGCCTACCTTTGCTGAGGCAAATACATTATGGAATTTCCACTGCAGCTGATATTCTAAGCTACACTACTGGGAATGCCACATAAGCGACTGACATCTTGTTTGCACTTTCACTGGAAAGCAAAATAATCTTTTTTTTTTCAAGAAAGCCAGTGTGAATAAATATTACTGTTCTGAGAAATATATGACTCTCTTGAATGCTCAGTGCACAGCTGCATCTATATGGTAATCCATTATAGCACACTTGAAATCAAAATTAGGTATTACTACTGATTGGCACATCAGGGAATCTGTCATTCTTTTAACTGATTACCCATAGTGCTTTTTTCTTCAGAACCTACTGCATGACCAGGAATACTGCAAAATGTAAGCTGCAGTTTATATAAGATACCCCAGTATACTTTAAAACTGCTGATCTTTCTCTAATTTGTGAGGGAAACCTTTTTTCCCCACATTATTATCAGATGATTGCAACATATCCCAGTTGATTCACACTTGATTTCAATTCCACTTAGAAAGGTAGGATGATGAAGAATGAGGACACGATCCCATCCTAACTCATGTGAGGTAATCTACCAAAACGATGGCCAATGAAACTTGTTCTGCCCAGAAGTAGGGAGCATGGGGTGCAAAACTCCCTGAAACTAGCCAAATGACACAGGTTCTGAGGTAAATGAAGTGCTGACTAGGGAAAAAGTAGGGAGCTTGGTTTAAAAGAACAGTAAGTCATACTTACTTGACCTTTTGAGTAATAAAAGGTCAGAAACATTCTGACAACTGGGCAGTTGGGTTTAAAGAGAATGCTAAGAGTACCTGGCCATAAGGACAGTCTGCTTCCAGATAGACTCACAAGAAGAGGAGGCTGGAAGTACGGATGCTTCCAGGAAGACTGATAGAGAGGGTACCTTGTTCTTCAGCAGGCATGGGCCTAGACACACATCTCTTACTAACAATGACTGAACCATCCAGTGTGGACAGAATGTCTGCACTGAACTCTGGGTTTCAGTCCTTGTTGGAGAATCTAAAATTTCAGAGAAATGAGCTAACAGAAGGAACTGCATCATGTTAAATATAAGATGACTATGTTTTTAGTTAAACAGGGAGTGCTCCTCTTCATGTATGCCAATCCTGCCCAGAACAGTACATTGTCTATCTGATCACTAGCCATGCTCTTCCTGAGCAAGGAAAGCACAGCTCCATCTTGTTACATCTTCTTCAGTCTTTAAGAACCAACTGAACCGTTACCTCTTCAGAAGGCCCCACTTCAACAATACCTCTCACCACACTCCTCAAAGTTTAGTTTGTGTGTATAGGGAGACACACAAGGAAATGCCTTAGCTGAAGGAAGGTGTCCACCCTGTAACATGGTGGAAACCTGGCAAGTAGGTACATGATAGAGATAACTGAGTGTGGAATTGTGCTTCCAAACATTATAGTAAGCCTTAATGCTTGATTAGATCATCATTTGAGAGGCAATACTTTTCTCATTTAAGGTAAAAATTAATGAAGGAAAATATTTCAAAAGAGAGACCAAAATACAGGACAAATACTCCTGAAGGAAATATGGAACATAATAAAAATGGAGGGACACCTAATTTCTCCCTCCTGTATTTTAGAGATCAACCAATACTAAAATATTGGAAACTACATTAAGTAATTAAAATCCAGAAAGGGTAAAGGGTCCCATCTACAACCAAAACACTTACAGAAATTACTCCCTAAAGCACACATAGAATTGCAAGGAGTCATGGGGGGAGAGGGTAGTGCCCCTCTCATGAAAGCAGAACATATCCAGAATATGTAGTAAAGGAGGGGACCGTACTAGACAAACATAGAGATTCTGCCTTCTGAAAGAGATTTGCTGAAATAGAGTAAATTTTTTTTCATGTTCTTAAAATGTTCAAAAGGACACGGAATCTTTTTTAAGGTATAGAAAAATAAAGAAAATAGCAATGCACAAATAAGTAACATGTGGAAATCAGAAAATATTACATGGAGATGAAACATGGAAAGCATGAGTCTAGGGTCTGCAGGAGAGTCCTCCACTGTAACCCTGTGCATCACAAGACCTCCCTGGAACTAAATAGGTTGAACCGAGAAAAATATCTAGAGAGAGCATGTTTAAAGTTGTAAATTCTGCATGTAACTAAAAATCCTACACAAACCTACAAAAGCAGAATATCTATGAAGGAACAAAAATCAGGCTCATAGTCTTTTTCTCTGCAACATTAAGTTCCAGAAGACAGTGTGGTCAATGGCTCACTGTAGGCCAAGCCAAGTAGAATGGGCAACAGAATACTACCTATAGGGAGAAAAGAAGTTCCAAAGTAAACCAGGCCCTTATGTAAGAATCCAGTACGTCATAAAGATAGCTAGAGAAAACTACAGCTGTTTTTAAAAAAGCAAACAAAATTTAGAATTTTAAGGGAAAAAGGATTATGATTCAGAAAGTATATAGTCAAATATATTTGTTTGAAGCTAAAAGAAAGATATTCTAGAGCTGAAACTATACCAGTCACATATCTCCTTTCCTCAACATATGAAGCAAATTTGTATTCAGGCAAATACAGAGATTACTTAATCCAAAACCAAAGGTGCAGGGGCATAAACACTGTAACAGTGAGCTATACTTATAGGAGTTACTATGGTTACAAAAACTAGAGCAAATCTTCAAAATGATTAACCTAAGAGAAATAATAATCTAAAAATATTATACTAAAACAATCTGGATACAAAATACTTAAAATAGTTGAGATGTAGGAAGTACAAAAGAGATGGGATTAAAGTAAAGTTATGATCAAGTACTGCTTTACTCTTCATACGAGCAATTACAAGAAAAAACTTTTGAAGAGTATTTTGCTAATTTAAAGATTATTAGTAGCACAGAGGATGATAGGGAAGGGAGAGAAAACTGCATGGGAAGAAATCAGAGAAGGAGATAAACCATGAAAAACTGGACCCTGGGAAACAAACTGAGGGTTATGGAGAGGGACAAGGATGAGGGGATGGGGCAACTGGGTGATGGGTATTAAGAAGGGCACATGATGTGATGAACACTGGGTTTTGTATGCAGCTAATGAATCACTGAATACTATATCAAAAACTAATAATGTCCATATCTGGGCTCTCTACTCTGTTCCACTGGTCTGTGTCTGGTTTTGTGCCAGTACCATGCTGTTTTGGTCATCACAGCTTTGTAGTAAAGCTTGAAATCAGACAACGTGATGCCCCAGTGTTGTTTTTCTTTTCGAATATTTCCTTAGCAATTTGGGGTCACTTCTGGTTCCATACAAATTTTAGGATTGTTTGTTCCAGCTCTTTGAAAAGTGCCGGTGGAATTTTGATCGGAATGGCATTGAATGAAAGTTTAGATTGCTCTAGGCAGTATAGACATTTTAACAGTGTTTATTCTTCTGATCTATGAGCATGGAATGGTCTTCCATCCTTTTGTGTCTTCTTCAATTTCTTTCATGAGTGTTCTGTAGTTCCTCAAGTACAGATCCTTTACCTCTTTGGTTAGGTTTATTCCCAGGTATCTTATCATTCCTGGTGCTATAGTAAATGGAATCAATTTTCTAATTTCCCTTTCTGTATTTTCATTGCTAGTGTATAAGAAAGCAACTGATTTCTGTACATCAATTTTGTATCCTGCCACATTATTGAATTGCTGTATGAGTTTTAGTAGTTTTTTTGGGGGGGGTTCCTTATGAAGTCTTTTGAGTTTTCATATAAAGTATCATGTCATCTGCGAAGAGAGAGTTTGACTTCTTCATTGCCCTTCTGAGTATCTTTTATTTCTCTTTGTTGTCTGACTGCTGTTGCTAGGACTTCTAACACTATGTTGAACAAGAGTGGCAAGAGTGGGCATCCTTGTCATGTCCCTGATCTCAAAGGGAAGGCCCCTCAACTGAATCCATCAGAATTGTAGAGGAGAACATAGGCAGCAACCTCTTCAACATCGGCCACAGCAACTTCTTTCAAGATACGTCTCCAAAAGCAAAGGAAACAAAAGCAAAAGTGAACTTTTGGGACTTCATCAAGATCAAAATCTTCTGCACAGCAAAGGAAACAGTCAACAAAACAAAGAGGCAACCCACAGAATGGGAGAAGATATTTGCAAATGACATCTATAAAGAACTCCTCAGGGGTGCCTGGGTGGCTCAGTGGGTTAAAGCCTCTGCCTTCGGCTTGGGTCATGATCCCGCAGTCCTGGGACCAAGCCCCACATCAGGCTCTCTGCTCTGCGGGGAGCCTGCTTCCCCCTCTCTCTCTGTCTCTGTCTGCCTCCCTGCCTGCTTGAGATCTCTGTCAAATAAATAAATAAAATCTTAAAAAAAAAAGAACTCCTCAAACTCAATCATGTCAAAAACTGGGCAGAAGACATGAACAGATACTTCTCCAAAGAAGACATGCAAATGGCTATCAGACACATGAAAATATGTTCATCATCATTAGCCACCAGGGAATTTCAAATCAAAACCACATTGAGATACCACCTTCCACCAGTTAGAATGGCCAAAATTAACAAGAGAGTAAACAACATGTGTTGGAGGCCATGTGGAGAAAGGGGAGTCCCCTTGCACTGTTGGTGGGAATGCAAGTTGGTGCAGCCACTTTGGAAAACAGTGTGGATATTCCTTAAGAAATTAAAAATAAAGCTTCCCCATGACCCTGCAATCTCTGGGTATTTACCCCAGAGATACAGATGTAGTGAAAAGAAGGGCCATATGTACCCCAATGTTCATAGCAGCAATGGCCACAGTCACCAAACTGTGGTAAGAACCAAGATGCCCTTCAACAGACGAATAGATAAAGAAGATATGGTCCATATATACAATGGAGTATGATGCCTCCATCAGGAAGGATGAATACCCAACTTTTGTATCAACATGGATGGGACTGGAAGAGGTTATACTGAGTGAAATAAGTCAAGCAGAGAGAGTCAATTATCATATGGTCTCACTTACTTGTGGAGCATAAGGAATAACATGGAGGACATGGGGAGATGGATAGGAGAAGTGAGTTGGGGAGAAATCAGAGGGGGAGATGAACCATGAGAGACTGTGGACTCTGAGAAAACAAACTGAAGGTTTTGGAGGGGTGAGGGATGGGGGGAGTGAGCCTAGTGGTGGGTATTATGGAGGGCATGTATTGCATGGAACACTGGGTGTGGTACATAAACATGAATTCTGGAACACTGAAAAGAAATAAAGTAAAATAAAATGAAAAAAATAATAATGTACTATATGTTGGCTCATCAAATTTAAATTAAAAATAAATAAATTTGCATTTGAAAAATATTAATAAAGATAATTATTGGAATGATGGAAAATAGAAAGCATAGTTTCCAAATCACAAGGTATATTCCATAAGGTGAACATGACCTCTTCTTCAAAAGACAAAAGTAGATGAAAAACCAAGAATGTTGATTATCACACACAAAAAATCATGTATACAAATAGGTTACGTTCCTCTACCAAAGACCAAGTCAGTCCAAACTAGCATTCAAATACAGAAAGAGTAACAATAAAGTACAGAAAATGACATACCAGGTGTGCATCGGCACAAACACACAGCAAAGTAGTATCAATATCAAGTGAAAAGGCTTTGAGGGGGACAAGGGGAATCACTTCAAATAGATTAAAAATTTAATTCACAATTTAGTGATAATATGAACTTTTATGCAGCCAAAAACAGGATGAAAATAAAACAAAAAAGTACACAAAAATAAAAGAAATGCAGTAACTGAGAGTAAATACATTTATCATAGAAAATTTTAAAGCACTCTGTCCTTGACAGATAAAAAAGGCCATACAATATACAATAAATAGTATTACTGAACACAATCAATAGTGGCTTAATATATATGTACAGATACAAATTTCACTACCCAGATTCTAACATTCATGAAAATTCACCAAAAGTTATTTTTCTAAGCCATGGGAATAAACCCTCAAAGTAGAAGTTGCACAAGTCATGAGTAAACTCAATGCACTTCATGTCCACCTTTGAGAGTTTAAACTAAGAAAATACGCAGTTTATTAAAGGATTTTAAAATGTTCCTGTGAGCAACAATCAAGTTAAAAAAAAAAACACCTAAAATTACAACCTAAGGATAATCAACGTGAATGGTGTAGAACAAAAATTGGTCAAAGCTAAAAAAGAGACAAATCTGTAGAGCTTAATTTTCTCTAACACCAGAATGATATAAACAAAAATAAGTTTAAACTGAAAAAGCTTATAAAAGGTTGATTTTTAAGGAAGAAATCAATATCAAGAAAAGAAAAGAAAATTTGATGAGAACAAACCCTCTCTGAGTATGGCAAATCACTAAGCTATAGATGGAGATTTGAATTGGTGTAGTACAGGTAATTTAAACAAATTTCCTCTAAATCAACTGTTTATTTGACTCAGTAATAAATATTCTTAAGTGCCTCTTTTGTGCCAGGTACCATAGGAGGGGTCAGAGATAAAGCAACATAGTACCCTGTTCCTGCACTAAAAATGACAGCCCAAAGGGGAAAGGCAAGAGCATCAGGGATGTCAGTACATGCACAAGGAAGTGAGTACAGACAAGACACACTTCCAAAGGGAGATCACCTTTGAATTGAATCCTGAAGAATACAAAGGAGTAAGCCAGGCAGCAGAGGACATTTTAGGCAGACTAAGCAGTTAGCAGGAGAAAAATAAATACAAAAAACCCTGCTGCTTTGTTCCCAGTAGGAGCAAAAGTAAGGTGGGTGACAAGGGATGGAGAGGCAGGCAGAGACCAGATCAGGAAGGGCCTTGAACATCTTGGCAGGGAGTTTAGTCTTCATCTTAAAGGCCAAAGGAATCGGAGTTACATTATACAAAGAGCATTCCAGGTGGGGAGGGAGACAGAAGAGGCAGAAGATCACAGACCAAAAGACTAGTTAGTTAGCAGGATACTCTAGTAGGAGGGAAGACTGAACAAGGCTGAGGGAGTGAGGAAAAGAGGGTTATCAAGAGCATCAGCATGTGATGTACAGAACCATGGAGTGGAGAAAGTACTATCAATACTGATCAAAACAGACAGATACAAATAGGATACCATTTTCATCATACTAAAAATGCAATATCCAAAAACATGGTACTGTAAGCCCTCAATAGACTGTAAGAGGTTATTTTTTCACTTTGATATCATGCAGAAGTCTAATACCTTTTTATTTTTAAAGATTTTATTTATTTATTTATTTGTCAGAGAGAGTGAGCACAGGCAGACAGAGTGGCAGGCAGAGGCAGAGGGAGAAGCAGGCTCTCCGTTGAGCAAGGAGCCTGATGCGGGACTCAATCCCAGGACGCTGGGATCATGACCTGAGCCGAAGGCAGCCGCTTAACCAACTGAGCCACCCAGGCGTCCCAAGTCTAATACCTTTTTAACAAAAATCAAATTGCACTGGAGTCTTTATTTTTTTTTCATTTTTTTCTTTTTATTTAAGCTTTATTTAAACATATAATGTAACCCCACCACCCTCTCCCAACCCCTCTCCCCCCCACCCCCCTCAGTTTGTTTTATGACATTAAGAGTCTCTTTTGGTTTGTCTCCCTCCCGATCCCATCTTGTTTCATTTTTTCTTTTCCTACCACCTTAACTCCCACCCCCGTTGCATCTCCACTTCCTCATATCAGGGAGATCATGTGATAGTTGTCTTTCTCCAGTTGACTTATTTCGCTAAGCATAATATGCTCTAGTTCCATCCATGTTGTTGCAAATGGTAAGATTTCATTTCTTTTGATGGCTGCATAGTATTCCATTGTATATATATACCACCTCTTCTTTATCCATTCATCTGTTGATGGACATCTAGGTTCTTTCCATAACTTGGCTATTGTGGACATTGCTGCTATAAACATTCAGGTACACATGCCCCTTTGGATCACTACGTTTGTATCTTTAGGGTAAATACCCAGTAGTGCAATTGCTGGGTCATAAGGTAGCGAAATAAGTCAACTGGAGAAAGACAACTATCACATGATCTCCCTGATATGAGGAAGTGGAGATGCAATGGGGGTGGGGGTTAAGGTGGTAGGTAAAGGAAAAATGAAACAAGATGGGATCAGGAGGGAGACAAACCAAAA